>JAXQQM020089135.1:0-34704 GCA_034641835.2 Pinus albicaulis
TCGCACTTTCCTTAAGTAACCAATGAGGGACCTCACCTGTTGCTTCTGGGGCCTGCGGACCCTGTTAAAATTTTTGAAATTTCCATATTTCTTCTTCCAGATTAAGTTTAAGTTTGATTTATCTCTCTTAGTGTCTACCCAGATCTGTATTTTTTCCATCAAAAACTTCTCGTGAGTGAGTTCCAATAGTATTTTTGTTTTGAGTGATTTACTAGAAGTTTTGCATACTTGGAGTGGTTTTCACTTTGTCTCTGTAGTGACTCAAAGATTAGAAGCTTGAAATACCTTAGATCATACTGGTGTCTTTTTTCCTTCTTGATGAGTCTGACTTGGTTGCGAAATCCTTTTTTTTTTAGGAATAGATCTAGTTTTCTCTTTGCAAATCTTTGAAGAAACTTTGTTATAAGTTTTGAATTTCATTTTTACAAAAGAAAACATATCTGGATGTTTTTTGATTTGTTTGTTATTCTATGAAAATGAATCCTTAGTTTACTGAACAACTAAGAAAAACATTCTAAGAAAAAATTGAAGCTTTTATTCAATTAGATTTTCAAAGTTTTTAGATTTCAAAATTATTTTTTCATAGTTTTGAATGCTTTTCTAGAACTTGTAGATCTCTTTTGAAAGAAAAGTTGTTTTTGTAGTTTTGAGTCTTGAGAGTGAAAGGGATTTATTGTGAGCATTGATTCTTTGTCTCATTTTGAGTTCTTATTGAAAAAACAAAAGATTTTCTTTTCATTTATTCTTCATGTTGAAAGAAAGAATTGTCCCTTAAGAAAGTGCATTTCTCGAACTCTTTCTTTTAGCTAGACTTCATTGAAAGAAAAACGAATTGCTTATCATTTTAGGTGCATTTTTTAGTGTGTTTGGAGTCAAGTCTTCACACCATAAAAGTTTCATTTCCATACATATTGACTTAAATAACAGCCTATAAAAACAACGCTTAATTAAAATTGATCTAGTAATTTTTTCATTTCTAGGGCTCTTATCACCAATATAGCTTAGGCTAGTACCTTGGAGTAGGGAGTAATTAACTCTCCAAGATAGTAAAAACAAACAAGTAGATAAATATTGCGGTAGGAAATAAATCCAATTGTAATTGATACATTATGGGAAGCTTCTCTTAAATGAGTTAATCACGAGATCATGTCCAAACCTTTGAGACAATAAATTCCGTTTCGTTGGAAAAGATAGAAGATCTACACGCATTACAAATGGTAAACCTCGGATTGACCATTTCAAGGAGCCTTCAAGGGGATTGAGCTTTGTTACTCTGCCCTTGCACATAGAATCAGATCGTAAACTATTCCCCCAGTTGTATTTTTTGTTGTCGGTAACCTTAGTGTCCATAAACTTAAGATTATTTCCTAAGGTGATGGTGAAGGAAAGATCTCACTGTACCTGGAGCAGACGTCGACTAGACTCACTTGGACTCTCTGGGGGGTTCTATTCACTCGAGATGGTTTGTGAAGAAACTTGTGCCATTCTGTTTCATTAAGCAAGTTTTCGGGGTAACTGTTCCAATCGCCCTTTCTGTATTAAAATTTTACTAAGTTGGATTTCATCACCAACTAGTGTTTTTAGTACAGGAAGTTACTATTTGTGTGTGGTTTGAACTCTTAGATTTTTTAGGCAAGTGATTCAGCTGTTTGTTCCTTTAGAGACTTTAGGTGTTTTTATTGAAATTTTCTTTGTTTGTGTGTGATTAATTGATATTCAATCGTGGAAGAATTATCGAGATAGTCCCGGAGACTTCAGGGGAAGCCCCCCGAGTATACACCAAGCCAACTTGAAGGGCTGCGAGCTCTAGTATCACCTAGTGGCAGTAGAATTAGATCAACGGAAGCTAGAAGTTCATCTATAGTTGTTCATCCTGATCATCAAATACCAATAACAAAGCATATTCAAGAGCCAACTTTAGTTTCTGAAGTTACTAGTAGTATTTCTCCTTCTAGTGAATTAGCTGAAGAACTTGAAATTTCTGAGCCTGACACTGAACCTAATGTTTTGGAACCATCCTTAGGATTTGTTACTCCAACTTCTAGTGATCGTGGTTCACCTAGGGTAAGAAATATCATCACTGAAGATCTTCCTACTGACCTCATTTCTATTGAAGAACTTGTCGGTACAGACGAAGAAGTAACTCTTCCCTAAACCCCACATAATTTAAATCTTAGGGAGCGTGAATCCATATTCTACAGTCCTTTTAGAAGTGACGCTTGGTATTTATCATTGAATTTTTTTTTAGAAAACCCGGGTCTTAGTTTTTCACCACCTCGAATTCCTTTTCATCCTACACCAAGAGGTTATTATCCTTCATCGATCATGTCAGGAGAGTCATCTATGTTTTCCCAATCACCGGAAACATTTTTACATGGTGGTCCTTGTGTTCCTTTGGGGTACCAAGCTCTTTATGGTACTTTCTCATGATCAACTCCTCGACCGATTAAACAAGTGTTATCATCTAGTATTAATGGAGCTAAAACTAAAAATTTGAACGCAGAGAAAATATTTATGATGTCTGGTAATATTCCAAATCCTCAACCCCAAGGTAGTCAGTTACCTCCTGGGGGGAAACCTCAGGGAAGTCAGTTACCACCTGGGGGGCAACCTCAAGGTAGTCAGTTACCACCTGGGGGTCAACCTCAAGGCAGTTAGTTACCCCCTGGGGGGCAACCTCAAGGTAACTTTTTCCCAGGAAAAACTGTAGGACAATATTATTTTAGAGAAAAACCTCAAGGATAGTACATACCTTAAGGTTATCAACCTCAAGGACAGTACATGCCCCAAGGTCAACCCCAGATTCAGTACACGCCTCAGGGTTATCAACCTCAAGGTTAGTGCCCAACTCAAGGTTTCCAACCACCTTTTGGTCAATCATTTGTACAAGGAACTGGAAATTTACCATTTAATTATCAACCCTATGTTCAACCAAGCCATGGTCCTTCTTATGCACAACCTTCTATGCGACAATACCCCGAAATGAACATGGTGTGGAATCCATCTCAAATTCCATGAAATATGAAACCTAATATGCGATTCTTGTTGGAAATATTGTCATTGATGGCAAGAAGGAGGCAACACTCGAGCAAAGGAGCGGCGCTAAAGCGAGAGGAAGGAAAAAGAAGCACGGTGAAAACGATAGAGGCGACGAAGAATGTCAAAATTTAATATTCATAGTGACGAAGCGAGCGGAGAGCGACGAAGCGAGAGCGAACGGAGAGCGAGAGAGCCGTTATAAAATTCTGGGAATCGCACACTCCAACCGGCGTTATACATATAATATAACACAAACATTATTCCGGGAATTGCTTCACTCCAGCGGCAAAAATATATATAAACATATATGTGCAGTGCATCACATAAACAAAGGTCTAAGCTCAAATATATAAGTGGAGCACTTTATTAAAGAGCGCACAAAACGAAGATTTAAATGGTGGGACCCCTCCTCAATCGCAATCGGAGAAAAACTGTGAAGCGTAATATGTAACCCACAGAAAATTGCAATTGCGATGAGAATCCGGACCCGACGGGTCTATAAACCACAATTGATAAGTCCTGCAACTCAAAGTTGCGATTGCGATCAATCGCAATCGGAAATCGCAAGGGGAGCGGAACATCACAACAGAAAGTTGCGATTGCGATTAAGAGCTCGGACCCGATGGGCGTATAAACAATGGTTAATATATATGTGAATTCTGGCCTAATCACATCGGAGATTATTAGAGCATCGGAACATACAACAAAGAGTTGCGATTGCGATTGGAAGTTCCGGACCCGATGGATGTATGAATTATAATTCAAACGTGTTTGAAGTCCTTTCCCAATCGCATCGGAAAAATACAATGAACAGTGGCCAATCGCAATCGGAGAAATTGAAAGAAGGTATAAGTGACTCAATCACATCGGAGTATTTGAAGTTGCGATTGCGATCAATCGAAATCGGAGGAGAATCAATGCATCGGAAAGCGTGATATGTGGGCCCGGGGCGGAGTCATATGTAATGAATTTGGTTTAATAAAGGTTTAATCGTATTGGCAATCAATCCTTATGGACGTCGGGTTATTTGCAAATAAATTGCATATATTATATATGTTGAATAACGTTTGAATATGATCCGGGGGCATAACTACGCACGATATGTGGTTGTGGGTTGTAAATACCGGTATAAAACGTCGCGTGGTACGTGGACCCACAGGCCTCGGCTTAAGGTGGAGGGCGATTGGTAATATAAAACGAATGTTGCGATTGTATTGAAAAGTGCGGGGCGTGTGGTACGTAGACCCATGGGCCTCGGCTTAAGGGGAGGGCGATTATTAATATACGGCTGTGATATATGTCTATTCCGCTTGCGGAATGCCACCATATCAAGACACTCATGGCATGAAAAGCGTTGGAATATGGCCTAGAATTATAGTACGTGAGATTCATTTATATATAAAGCGGCGATATAAAAATGAAAAATGCGAGTTACCAAATACAGAAGTTACACGGCAGCCATAAACAGAAAGGCATAAAGAGAAGAGAAGAGGACAAAGACACGATCGAGAGAAAGACAAATGTGCAACGAAGCCAAGAGGCAAACGAATGCTACTAGGTTTCATTTCCAAATTTGTATGTAAATGTTTTATTTAAATTTATATTGTTGTGATGCATTAGCAAGTCTCAGAAGAGAGAAAAATATCCTTTGTAATATTAAAATAAGCACCTACAGTTACATCTTTCTGAGTGAGCTGAAAAGAGATGAGAAGGCAGAAGGCAAAGAGACATGGCTGTCCATTTCGAATTTCCAGTGGAATACAAACAACCATGAAGCTATTTTTGTATAAAACAGGGTAATATCCAAGGGGTGAATGTCGACGAAAAAAAAAAGGAGTGAGAGAAGAAGAGAGTATGCAACAGAATTAAAAAGAGTTGAAGAGAATAAGCAAGCTGCAAGAAGAATGTGAATGAGGAGGAGCTGAGCAAAGAAGAAGAAGGGGTTGAGCAGAGATGATGCAGGTCTGATATAAGATTTGATGAACAGCAGAGAAGAAGGTACAGAATAGGGCTGATATCCAAGGTAAATCAGCAAGTGTTTTTCTTTTGAAAGAGTAAGGAAGTTGGAGCTTCCCTATCAAGTTGTAGCTTGATAGATGTCAGTTGTAGCTGACTGAGGTAGGAGCCTCCTATAGGTTGGTGCCTGCCGAAAATAGATGGGAGTTGGTGCTTCCACATCAAGTTGTAACTTGATATAATGGAGTTAGCATGGTATTGGTAGGAAGCCTCCTGTAGATTGGTGCCTGCAGAAAATCAGTGGTGAGAGGGAGTTGGATCTTGCCTTTGCATCACAACAATAATAAGATGTGGTTTTCTCCCTTTATGGGTTTCCGCGTATATTTGGTGTCTATGTGCATGATGTCTATGTGTTGATATGATATATCTATTCTGCTAATACTTGCTGCTAACATATTAAGACTGCTGTTACATTATCTAATCTGCTTATTAATTGCTTCTCATCACTAAAGATTGCTCACACATTATGTTGATCATGAAATAAAGGTGTTAATAAAGTAAAATAAGTTTTAAAGAAAAAGTTTAAAAGTCCATGAATGTGTTAAACTGATTCACCCCCCCCTCTCTCAGTTTAACTAAGAGTTCAACATTTGGTATCAGAGCGGGTTCAGTCTAACAACTGAAAGGAGATCCTAGGTTCCCAAGATGGCTAGTAAAGAAGGATGCTCAACCAATAAAGCCCCTTTCTTCACTGGTGAAAATTATGCTTTCTGGAAAATCAGAATGAAGACATACATAATGTCACTAGGAGTAGAAGTCTGGGCTGCTGTGCAATTAGGATATGCCCCAAAGTCAACTGATACAGAGAAAGAAGCTAAAGAAAGCTTTGTAGCTAATGCAAAAGCCATGAATGCCATCCTGAATGGATTATGTGAAGCAGAGTTTATTAAAGTAATGCACAAAGACACCGCCAAGAAAATATGGGATACTCTTGAAGACATACATGAGGGAGACCAGAAAGTAAAAACTGCCAAACTTCAAGTATATAGAGCCCAGTTTGAAAACTTAAAAATGAATGATGATGAAGATGTTGGCAGCTTCTTCTTAAAAGTTGTAGAAATTGTTAACAATATGAAAGCTCTTGGAGAAACCATACCAGAAAGTATAGTTGTGCAAAATATTCTAAGATCACTCCCACCCAGATTTAATCCCAAGGTATCTGCAATAGAAGAGACAGCGGATTGGGAGACTTTGACCATGAACCGGATACTTGGAAATCTAACAGCCTATGAAATGAGGCTCCCACAGAAGAAACCAAGTTCGAGGGAAGCAACTTTTAAAACAGAAAAGAAGAAAGAAGAAGAGAAAGAAATATGCTCTTTCTCAGATGAAGAAGAAGCAAAATTTGTTAAGAAACTGGATAGAGGTTCAGGTAAATACAAAGGTAAACTTCCTTTCAAGTGCTTTAACTGTGGAAGAGTTGGACACTATGCTACTAAGTGTCCTCACAAGAAAGCAAGGAATCAGGCTCAAGAGTCAGAAAAGAATAAATCAAAGAACTGGCAGAAGGGAAGGAAGTTCAGCAGAAAATATTTCTATGCTCAACAAGACAGCAGTACATTTGAAGATTCAGATGAACCCTCAAGTGAAGAAGGAACCTCAGATTTTTTATTGATGGCCATAGAAGATCTTGAGGGACTCCTACTAGAAGATGAAGAAGAAGAAGGGGAAGTCGACCTCGAGGGGGAGCTAAGAAGTGCTCTGGAGGAGATTGAGAGACTCAAACTAAAATGCAGAAAAAAAAAGAGATTCTCCTCAAATGTGTGAAAGAAGAACAAAATTCATAAGTACTCATGCTGCTGAAGGTAAGGCTTGAAGAACCCAAGAAGATAGAAGATATGTTACTTCAGCAAATCAAGGATAAAACCCAAGAACAAGAGAATTTGGAGGAAGAAGTGGTATGTCTCAGGAAGAAACTAGAAAATGCTCAAAGGACAATGGTTATAAACTCTTCTCAAACAACAAGCTCTAGCAAGTTGAATGATATCCTGGTTGCTCAAAGATCCCCAATGATAAAAACAGGAATAGGCTATGAAGGAGAATCGAGTAAAGGCAAAGAAAAGGAAAACAAAAATATAATTTTTGTAAAAGCAAAGAAGACTGATGAAGAAGCCCAGACAATTCATACAAAAGAAGAAACATGTAATAAGGATGACAGAGATCAGAAGAAATCTCTAGTAACAAGGAATATAATGAATACTAAGATGGCAGAAAAAGAATCATATGCCCCCGAGTATATCAAATTTGGAAGTCATCAGAGGAGATTCTTCCCTCCTATGAAGAATGCCACCTGCTATGTCTGCCACAATCCAGGACACACTGCTGCATATTGTTATGCAAAGAAGAGTAATTCAGACCTGCAAAAGATGCAAACAGTGAAGAGGCTATCTCAAACAAACAAATGGAGAAAACAATCTTACATCAGGTATGCAAATAATTTCTATGGTTATTGTTTTTATTGTAAGAAATTTGGCCATAAAATTATTGAATGTAGAAAGTATGGAAAAAGAATGATGTTCTACACCTCAAGGAGGTTCATGAATCAAAGAAATTTTGGTCATACTCAAAATTCTGCAAGAACTATGATCAAACGCTTTATATGTGATCAAGCTGGACATATGCCTTCCAAATGTCCTCTGAAAGGATGCAATTCATCACCTCACAAAAGATATCAAACAGAAGGATGCCTCCAGTGGAAAAAGAAGGAGAATAAGTGTGACCTGGCTCTAACTGCTCAAGATCTGAAAAGCCAATGGTACTTGGATACTGGCTGCTCCAAACACATGACTGGAGACAGAATCAAGTTTATAACTCTTGATGAAAAGAAATCTGGCAATGTTATTTTTGGTAATGATAAATCAGGAAAGATCAAGGGAAAAGGCTCAGTCAGCATAGACAATGGCAGAGGAAAATCCCAAGAGGTACTATTTGTGGATGGACTGAAAGCAAATTTACTGAGTGTCAGTCAGATGTGTGACAAAGGCTGTGAAGTTCTTTTTAGAGCACAAGATTGTGTAGTCAAGTCAAGCACAACAGGAAAGACTCTGCTCAAAGGTGTTCGAACAGAGAACAATGTATACATAGTGAAAGAGGAAGATGAAGCTTGCCATCTTAGCAAACTTGAGGAGTCATGGTTGTGGCATAGGAGATTGGGACATCTCAGCTTTGACCATATCATCAGACTGAGCAAGAAGAAAGATGTCAAAGATATGCCAGAAATAAAAATGCCTTCAAGTACTATATGCAAATCTTGTCAATTGGGGAAACAGACTCGCACATCCTTTAAATCTAAAGAGGAGCTGTCAACAAGAAGACCACTCCAGCTTGTGCACATGGACCTGTGTGGACCTGCTAGAACTAGGAAACCAAGTGGAGAATCCTATTTCATGCTGATAATAGATGACTTTTCCAGAATGACATGGGTTGCTTTTCTCAAAAATAAATAAGAAGCATTGGAAAAATTTAAGATATTCAAAGCATTAGCAGAAAATCAAACTGGATGCAAGCTGAAATGTATCAGATCAGACAGAGGAGGAGAATTCACAGATTATGACTTTGCAGACCTATGTAATGAACATGGAATAAAGCAAAAATTTACTATTGCAGGGACACCTCAGCAGAATGGAGTAGCAGAGAGACAAAACAGGTCTGTACAACAAATAGCCAGAGCTATGATGCAAGAGAATAATATTGCTCAAACCTTCTGGGCAGAAGCAGTACACACAGTAGTACATATCCTTAATAAAACTCACTTAAGGCCAAGCAGTGACAAGACTCCATATGAACTATGGCATGGAAAGCCAGCTTCAATAAAACATTTCGGAGTCTTTGGTAGCAAGTGTTACATAAAGAATAATGATGAAAACCTTGGGAAATTTGATGCAAGAGCAGATGAAGGGATTTTTCTAGGATATGCTTCCAAAAGTAAAGGATATAGATGCTACAACAAGACTCTTCGGAAAATAGTTGAAAGTATTGATGTGAGATTTGATGAAGAATTTCCAAACAATACAAGAAATACAGATTGCTGCAGTCCATCAGTTAATCATGAAGAAGAAGACCGAAATGATGAAGAAACTAGCAAGACAATAGAAGATGCAGAGCTGAGCTCAAAAACCCCCTCAAGATACACTCAGAAGAATCATCCTGAAGATCAGATCATAGGAGACAAGAAAGTAGGAGTCCAGACAAGAAGGCAACTAACAGAACAAACAGAAGAAGTATACATAGCCATGTTATCACAAATAGAGCCAAAGAAATTTGAAGAAGCCAGCAAGGACAAGTATTGGATAAAAGCAATGAATGAATAATTGGACCAAATTGAGAAGAACAATACCTGGGAACTAGTTCCTAGACCTATTGAGAAAAATATCATTGGTTCAAAATGGGTATTCAAAAACAAAATGAATGAGAAAGGACAAGTAATCATGAATAAAGCTAGGCTGGTCTGCAAAGGATACTCACAAATAGAAGGACTTGATTATGATGAAACATTTGCCCCTGTAGCTAGAATGGAAGCTATCAGAATGTTCCTGGCATTTGCATGCTATCAAGATTTCAAGGTATATCAAATGGATGTAAAATCTGCTTTTCTTAATGGTGATCTAGAAGAAGTGTACATGGAACAACCAGAAGGTTTTTCATTGACAGATAAAGAAGACTATGTATGTAAACTGAAAAAGGCCCTATATGGACTGAAACAGGCTCCTCGTGCTTGGTACTCAAGACTGGATAAATATTTGCAAAAACAGGGTTTTAAAAGAGGTGGAGTAGACAACAATCTATACATAAAATCCCATGAAAATGAAATCCTAATTGTTGTTGTATATGTTGATGACATTATGTTTGGAAGCAACAAAGATGAACTAGCAAAAGGGTTTGCTGATGAGATGAAAACAGAGTTTGAAATGTCTATGATTGGAGAACTCAGTTTCTACTTAGGATTGCAAATTCAACAAAAGAACACTGGCACATTCATTTCTCAAGAAAAATACTTAAAAGAAATGCTGAAAAAATTCAAAATGGAGGATTGCAAACCAGTGACAACCCCCATGATCACGGGATGCAAGCTGTGTGCTGATGATAGGTCTGCAGATGTAGATCAAAAAATCTACAGATCTATGATAGGAAGCCTACTGTATTTGACAGCTTCAAGACCAGACATCATGCTAGTAGTAGGACTAGTGGAAAGATATCAAGCAGCACCTAAACAAAACCATCTTCTAGTAGTAAAAAGAATACTCAGATATCTACAAGGAACTGCACAATATGGACTTTGGTATCCTAAAACCAAAAAATTCACTTTATCAGCATACACAGATGTAGATTGGGCCAGCTGTGTGGATGATAGAAAAAGTACAAGTGGAGGCGCATTCTATCTAGGAGAAAGTCTGGTGACATGGTTAAGCAAGAAACAAACATTTATCTCCTTGTCAATAGCTGAAGCAGAATATATAGCAGCAGTAGCCTGTTGTACTCAAGTCATGTGGATGAAGCAGACTCTTCAAGACATGAAGGTAAACATTAATGAACCTATCTCAATCAAATGTGATAATACAAGTGCTATAAGTATATCTAAAAATCATGTGCTTCATTCAAAAACTAAACATATACCAATCAAGTATCATTTTCTCCGAGAACAAGTGGCTCAGAAGATAGTTAAACTGGACTATGTATCAACGAAAGAACAGATAGCAGACATATTTACCAAACCACTTGCCAGAGAACCATTCGAATACTTGAGAGACAAACTAGGGGTAGTATCTGTAGATACTATTCTCTAATATGAAGAGAAAGTACAATCTCAGGGGGAGAACAAAACGAAGATATCATTCCAGGGGGAGAACAGCCAGCAAGATAAGCATAAAACAAGTCCATAGGATCAGCATTATCAATATTATCAGCATTCAGAAGCAACAAGAACCTTTCAATCATAAAATGCATCATCTCTGTCTGCAATCTAGCACATATTACAGGCACTACAAATGAAACACAACTATAAAACATATATCGGCTCACTATACCAAAGTGTTCTCTCAACAAGTTTCATACATCACTCTGGAGCAGCATAGTCCAATTTCAACAGAAGAGGACCTAAACGTAACTCAGAGAAAGGAAATGCAACAACAGAACCCATACAGAGAGATGAGGCGTCGTCCTTTTCCATTGATGTCAAAGGGGGAGGAAGAACAAACAACAGGAGGAAGAGCAGGCAAACAGGAAGAGCAAGCAACAAGAGAAAGAGAAAGCAAACAGAGAAAGTGGATTGCCATCAATGCCAAAGGGGGAGACTGTTGGAAATATTGTCATTGATGGCAAAGGAGGCAACGCTCAGGCAAAGGAGGCAGCGATGAAGCAGAGGAAGGCAAAAGAAGCACAGTGAAATCAATAGAGGCAGCAAGAAGAATGTCAAAATATAACAGTCATAGAAGCACATTGAAGAACCGTTATCGGAAGGTAGAGACAGAGGCAGAGCGACAGAAGCAACAGAGGTAGAGACAGAGGCAGAGAGTCGTTGTAAAATTCCGGGAATCGCACACTCCAACCGGCGTTATACATATAATATAACACAAACATTATTCCGGGAATCGCACAGTCCAACCGGCGTTATACATATAATATAACACAAACATTATTCCGGGAATCGCACAGTCCAACCGGCGTTATACATATAATATAACACAAACATTATTCCGGGAATCGCTTCACTCCAGCGGCAAAAATATATATAAACATATATGTGCAGCGCATCACATAAACAAAGGTCTAAGCTCAAATATATAAGTGGAGCACTTTATTAAAGAGCGCACAAAACGAAGATTTAAATGGTGGTACCCCTCCTCAATCGCAATCGGAGAAAAACTGTGAAGCGTAATATGTAACCCACAGAAAATTGCGATTGCGATGAGAATTCAGACTCGACGGGTCTATAAACCACAATTGATAAGTCCTGCAACTCAAATTTGCGATTGCGATCAATCGCAATCGGAAATCGCAAGGGGAGCGGAACATCACAACAGAAAGTTGTGATTGCGATTAAGAGCTCGGACCCGATGGGCGTATAAACAATGGTTAATATATATGTGAATTCTGGCCTAATCGCATCGGAGATTATTAGAGCATCGGAACATACAACAAAGAGTTGCAATTGCGATTGGAAGTTCCGGACCTGATGGATGTATGAATTATAATTCAAACGTGTTTGAAGTCCTTTCCCAATCGCATCGGCAAAATACAATGAACAGTGGCCAATCACAATCGGAGAAATCGAAAGAAGGTATAAGTGACTCAATCGCATCGGAGTATATAAGAGTTGCGATTGCGATTGGAAATCCGGACCCGATTGGTATATAAACTACGACTCATATACAACTTGAGTTCCAGGTCTAATCGTATTGGCAGCCAATCCTTATGGACGTCAGGTTATTTGCAAATAAATTGTATATATTATATATGTTGAATAACGTTGAATATGATCCGGGGCATAACACATATTGATATATAATGGTTATCGATATATATAACACGATTATAAGCCGCGTGGTCTGTGGACCCACGGGCCCGGCTAAGGTGGAGGACGATTGGTTATATAAACAATGTTGCGATTGTATTGAAAAGTGCCATGTGGTCTGTAGACCCATGGGCCTCAGCTTAAGGGGAGGGCGATTATTAATATACGACTATGATATATGTTCGTTCCGCTTGCGGAATGTTCCACATCAACAAGACACTTGTGGCATGAAAAGTGTTGGAATATGGCCTAGAATTACAGTCAGTAGATACATTTATATATAAAGCGCTAATATAAAAATGAAAAATGCAGTTACACAAATACAGAAGTTACGCAGCAGCCATAAACAGAAAGGCATACAGAGAAGAGAAAGGGACAAAGACACAGTCAGAGAAAAGACAAATGCGCAGCAAGCCAAGAGACAAAATGAGTGAGCTGGAGTTCTCATTTGTAATTTTAATGTAAATGTTTTATTTAAATTTATATTGTTGTGATGCATTGGCAAGTCTCCGAAAGAGAGAAAATATCCCACTGTAATATTAAAATAAGCACCTACAGTTACATTTTTCTGAGTGAGCTAAAAAGAGATGAGAAGGCAGAAGGCAAAGAGACATGGCTGTCCATTTCAAATTCCCAGTGGAATACAAACAGCCATGAAGCTATTTTTGTATAAAACAGGGTAATATCCAAGGGGAGAGAGGTTGACGAAAAAGGAGTGAGAGAAGAAGAGAGTATGCAGCAGAATTAAAGAGAGTTGAAGAAAATAAGAAAGCTGCAAGAAGAATGTGAATAAGGAGGAGATGAGCAAAGGTAGCAAAGGATTGCATAGATGAGGTGTCTAATATAAGAGTTGAATACGTAACTGAACGAAGTACAAGTACAGTTTAGCATGTATTGCGTCAACTCTTATATCAGACCTGCATCATCTCTGCTCAGCCCCTTCTTCTTCTTTGCTCAGCTCCTCCTTATTCACATTCTTCTTGCAGCTTGCTTATTCTCTTCAACTCTCTTTAATTCTGCTACATACTCTCTTCTTCTCTCACTCCTTTTTCGTCAACTCTATCCCCTTGGATATTACCCTGTTTTATACAAAAACAGCTTCATGGCTATTTGTATTCCACTGGGAATTCGAAATGGACGGCCATGTCTCTTTGCCTTCTGCCTTCTCATCTCTTTTATCCGCTCATTCAGAAAATATAACAGTAGGTGCTTATTTTAATATTACAGTGGGATATTTGCTCTCTTCCGGAGACTTGCCAATGCATCACAACAATATAAATTTAAATAAAACATTTACATTCAAATTTAAATGAGAACTCCAACTCACTCGTTTTGTCTCTTGGCTTGCTGCGCATTTGTCTTTTCTCTGACTCTGTCTTTGTCTTTTCTGTGACTGTGTTTTATCTCTTTTCAGCTCTGTTTGCTCTTATGTTCTCTGCTGTGGTGTAACTGCTGCATACGTGTAATTGTGCTTTTATATCTGCTGACTGTAATCTGGAGGAACTCCAATCCCTTTTATGCCATTAGTGTCTTGTTGATGTGGAAGCTCCGCAAGAGAAACGAACATATATTACAGTCGTTGTATATTAATAATCGCCCTCCCCTTAAGCTGAGGCCCATGGGTCTACAGACCACACGGCACTTTTCAATACAATCGCAACATTCGTTTTATATTACCAATCGCCCTCCACCTTAAGTCGAGGCCCGTGGGTTTACAGACCACGTGGCATATTTTAATACAATCGCCCTTTATATATATAACTCAATAACCATTATATATCATATGTGTTATGCCCCCGGATCATATTCAAACGTTATTCAACATATATAATATATGCAATTTATTTGCAAATAACCCGACGTCCATAAGGATTGACTGCCAATACAATTAAACCTTTATTAAACCAAATTAATTATATATGACTCCGCCCCGGGCCCACATATCACGCTTTCCGATGCATTGATTCTCCTCTGATTGCGATTGATCGCTCCTGCTCCGATTGCGATTGATCGCAATCGCAACTTCAAATACTCTGATGCGATTGAGTCACTTATACCTTCTTTCGATTTCTCCAATTGCGATTGGCCACTGTTCATTGTATTTTGCCGATGCGATTGGGAAAGGAATTCAAACACGTTTGAATTATAATTCATACATCCATCGGGTCTGGAACTTCCAATTGCAATCGCAACTCTTTGTTGTATGTTCCGATGCTCTAATAATCTCCGATGCGATTAGGCCGGAATTCAAATATATATTAACCATTGCTTATACGCCCATCAGGTCCGAGCTCTTAATCGCAATCGCAACTTTCTGTTGTGATGTTCCGCTCCCCTTGCGATTTTTGATTGCGATTGATCGCAATCGCAACTTTGAGTTGCAGGACTTATCAATTGTGGTTTATAGACCCGTCAGGTCCGGATTCTCATCGCAATCGCAATTTTCTGTGGGTTACATATTACGCTTCACAGTTTTTCTTCGATTTCGATTGAGGAGGGGTCCCACCATTTAAATCTTCATTTTGTGCGCTCTTTAATAAAGTGCTCCACTTATATATTTGAGCTTAGACCTTTGTTTATGTGATGCGCTACACATATATGTTTATATATATTTTTTCCGCTGGAGTGAAGTGATTCCTGGAATAATGTTTATGTTATATTATATGTATAATGCCGGTTGGAGTTTGCGATTCCCGAAATAATGTTTGTGTTATATTATATGTATAATGCCGGTTGGAGTGTGCGATTCCCGGAATAATGTTTGTGTTATATTATATGTATAACGCCGGTTGGAGTGTGCGATTCCCGGAATTTTATAACGGCTCTCCGTCGTCTCCGCTCTGCGCCCCCGTCGGCCGCTCTCGTTGCTTCGTCACAGAGACTCTACAGTTTGACATTCTTCTTGCTGCCTCTATTGCTTTCACTGTGCTTCTTTTTCCTTCCTCTGCTTCAGTGCTGCCTCCTTCGCCTGAGTGCTGCCTCCTTTGCCATCAATGACAATATTTCCAACAGTCTCCCCCTTTGACGTTGATGGCAATCCACTTTCTCTGTTTGCTTTCTCTTTCTCTTGTTGCTTGCTCTTCCTGTTTGCCTGCTCTTCCTCCTGTTGTTTTTTCTTCCTCCCCCTTTGACATCAATGGCAAAGGACGACGCCTCATCTCTCTGTATGGGTTCTGTCGTTGCATTTCATTTCTCTGAGTTACGTTTAGGTCCTCTTCTGCTGAAATTGGACTATGCTGCTCCAGAGTGATGTATGAAACTTGTTGAGAGAACACTTTGGTATAGTGAGCCGATATATGTTTTATAGCTATGATTCATTTGTAGTGCCTGTAATATGTGCTAGATTGCAGACAGAGATGATGCATTTTACGATTGAAAGGTTCTTGTTGCTTCTGAATGCTGATAATATTGATAATGTTGATCCCGTGGACTTGTTTTATGCTTATCTTGCTGGCTGTTCTCCCCCTGGAATGATATCTTCGTTTTGTTCTCCCCCTGAGACTGTACTTTCTCTTCATATTAGAGAATAGTATCTACAGATACTACCCCTAGTTTGTCTCTCAAGTATTCGAATGGTTCTCTCGCAAGTGGTTTGGTAAATATATCTGCTATCTGTTCTTTCGTTGATACATAGTCCAGTTTAACTATCTTCTGAGCCACTTGTTCTCGGAGAAAATGATACTTGATTGGTATCTGTTTAGTTTTTGAATGAAGCACAGGATTTTTAGATATACTTATAGCACTTGTATTATCACATTTGATTGAGATAGGTTCATTAATGCTTACCTTCATGTCTTGAAGAGTCTGCTTCATCCACATGACTTGAGTACAACAGGCTGCTGCTGCTATATATTCCGCTTCAGCTGTTGACAAGGAGATAGATGTTTGTTTCTTGCTTAACCATGCCACCAGACTTTCTCCTAGATAGAATGCGCCTCCACTTGTACTTTTTCTATCATCCACACAGCTGGCCCAATCTGCATCTGTGTATGCTGATAAAGTGAAGTTTTTGGTTTTAGGATACCAAAGTCCATATTGTGTTGTTCCTTGTAGATATCTGAGTATTCTTTTTACTGCCAGAAGATGGTTTTGTTTAGGTGCTGCTTGATATCTTGCCACTAGTCCTACTGCTAGCATGATGTATGGTCTTGAAGCTGTCAAGTACAGCAGGCTTCCTATCATGGATCTGTAGAGTTTTTGATCTACATCTGCAGACCTATCATCAGCACACAGCTTGCATCTCGTGATCATGGGGGTTGTCATTGGTTTGCAGTCCTCCATTTTGAATTTTTTCAGCATTTCTTTTAAGTATTTTTCTTGAGAAATGAATGTGCCAGTGTTCTTTTGCTGAATTTGCAGTCCCAAGTAGAAACTGAGTTCTCCAATCATAGACATTTCAAACTTTGTTTTCATCTCATCAGCAAACCCTTTTGCTAGTTCATCTTTGTTGCTTCCAAACATAATGTCATCAACATATACAACAACAATTAGGAGTTCATTTTCATGCGCTTTTATGTATAGATTGTTGTCTACTCCACCTCTCTTAAAACCTTGTTTTTGCAAATATTTGTCCAGTCTTGAGTACCAAGCACGAGGAGCCCGTTTCAGTCCATATAGGGCCTTCTTCAGTCTGCACACATAGTCTTCTTTGTCTGTCAATGAGAAGCCTTCTGGTTGTTCCATATACACTTCTTCTTCTAGATCTCCATTAAGAAAAGCATACTTTACATCCATTTGATATACCTTGAAGTCTTGGTAGCATGCAAATGCCAGGAACATTCTGATAGCCTCCATTCTGGCTACAGGTGCAAATGTTTCATCATAGTCAAGTCCTTCAATTTGTGAGTATCCTTTGCAGACCAGCCTGGCTTTATTCCCGATTACTTGTCCTTGCTCATTCATTTTGTTTTTGAATACCCATTTTGAACCAATGATATTCTTCTCAATTGGTCTAGGAACTAGTTCCCAGGTATTGTTCTTCTCAATTTGGTCCAATTCTTCATTCATTGCTTTTACCCAATACTTGTCCTTACTGGCTTCTTCAAATTTCTTTGGCTCTATTTGTGATAACATGGCTATGTATACTTCTTCTGTTTGTTCTGTTAGCTGCCTTCTTGTCTGGACTCCTGCTTTCTTGTCTCCTATGATCTGATCTTCATGATGATTCTTCTGAGGGTATCTTGAGGGGGTTTTTGAGCTCAGCTCTGCATCTTCTATTGTCTTGCTAGTTTCTTCATCATTCCGGTCTTCTTCTTCATGATTAACTGATGGACTGTAGCAATCTGTATTTCTTGTATTGTTTGGAAATTATTCATCAAATCTCACATCAATACTTTCAACTATTTTCCGAAGAGTCTTGTTGTAGCATCTGTATCCTTTACTTTTGGAAGCATATCCTAGAAAAATCCCTTCATCTGCTCTTGCATCAAATTTTCCAAGGTTTTCATCATTATTCTTTATGTAACACTTGCTACCAAAGACTCTGAAATGTTTTATTGAAGCTGGCTTTCCATGCCATAGTTCATATGGAGTCTTGTCACTGCTTGGCCTTAAGTGAGCTTTATTAAGGATATGTATTGTTGTGTGTACTGCTTCTGCCCAGAAGGTTTGAGCAATATTATTCTCTTGCATCATAGCTCTGGCTATTTGTTGTACAGACCTGTTTTGTCTCTCTGCTACTCCATTCTGCTGAGGTGTCCCTGCAATAGTAAATTGTTGCTTTATTCCATGTTCATTACATAGGTCTGCAAAGTCATAATCTGTGAATTCTCCTCCTCTGTCTGATCTGATACATTTCATCTTGCATCCAGTTTGATTTTCTGCTAATGCTCTGAATATCTTAAATTTTTCCAATGCTTCTGATTTATTTTTGAGAAAGGCAACCCATGTCATTCTGGAGAAGTCATCTATTATCAACATGAAATAGGATTCTCCACTTGGTGTTCTAGTTCTAGCAGGTCCACACAGGTCCATGTGCACAAGATGGAGTGGTCTTCTTGTTGACAACTCCTCTTTAGATTTAAAGGATGTGCGAGTCTGTTTCCCCAATTGACAAGATTTGCATATAGTATTTGAAGGCCTTTTTATTTCTGGCATGTCTTTGACAGCTTTCTTCTTGCTCAATTTGATGATATGGTCAAAGCTGAGATGTCCCAATCTCCTATGCCACAACCATGACTCCTCAATTTTGCTAAGATGGCAGGCTTCATCTTCCTCTTTCACTATGTATACATTGTTCTCGGTTCGAACACCTTTGAGCAGAGTCTTTCCTGTTGTGCTTGACCTGACTACACAATCTTGTGCTCTAAAAAGAACTTCACAGCCTTTGTCACACATCTGAATGACACTCAGTAAATTTGCTTTCAGTCCATCCACAAATAGTACCTCTTGGGCTTTTCCTCCGCCATTGTCTATGCTGACTGAGCCTTTTCCCTTGATCTTTCCTGATTTATCATTACCAAAAATAACATTGCTGTGATTTCTTTTCATCATGAGTTATAAATCCTGAGCCTGCTCGGGCCATGTGTTTATGTCGTCTAAGTACCACCGTTTTTCGCATCTTGAGCAAATTAGAGCCAGTCACACTTATTCATTATTCTCTTTCTTTTCCACTGAGGCATCCTTCTGTTTGATATCTTTTGTGAGGTGATGAATTGCATCCTTTCAGAGGACATTTGGAAGGCATATGTCCAGCTTGATCGTATATAAAGCGTTTGATCATAGTTTTTTCAGAATTTTGAGTATGACCACAATTTCTTTGATTCATGAACCTCCTTGAGGTGTAGAACATCATTATTTTTCCATACTTTCTACATTCAATAATTTTATGGCCAAATTCCTTACAATAAAAACAATAACCATAGAAATTATTTGCATACCTGATGTAAGATTGTTTTCTCCATTTGTTTGTTTGAGATAGCCTCTTCACTCTTTGCATCTTTTGCAGGTCTCAATTACTCTTCCTTGCATAACAATATGCAGCAATGTGTCCTGGCTTGTGGCAGACATAACAGGTGGCATTCTTCATAGGAGGGAAGAATCTCCTCTGATGACTTCCAAATTTGATATACTCAGTGGCATATGATTCTTTTTCTGCCATCTTAGTATTCATTATATTCCTTGTTACTAGAGATTTCTTCTGATCTTTGTCATCCTTATTACATGTTTCTTCTTTTGTAGGAATTGTCTGGGCTTCTTCATCAGTCTTCTTTGCTTTTACAAAAATTATATTTTTGTTTTCCTTTTCTTTGCCTTTACTCGATTCTCCTTCATAGCCTATTCCCGTTTTTATCATTGGGGATCTTTGAGCAACCACGATATCATTCAACTTGCTAGAGCTTGTTGTTTGAGAAGAGTTTATAACCACTGTCCTTTGAGCATTTTCTAGTTTCTTCCTGAGACATACCACTTCTTCCTCCAACTTCTCTTGTTCTTTGGTTTTATCCTTGATTTGCTGAAGTAACATATCTTCTATCTTCTTGGCTTCTTCAAGCCTTACCTTCAGCAGCATGAGGACTTCTGAATTTTGTTCTTCTTTAACACATTTGAGGAGAATATCTTTTTGTTTTCTGCATTTTAGTTTGAGTCTCTCAATATCCTCCAGAGCACTTCCTAGCTCCCCCTCAAGGTCGACTTCCCCTTCTTCTTCTTCATCTTCTAGTAGGAGTCCCTCAAGATCTTCTATGGCCATCAATAAAAAATCTGAGGTTCCTTCTTCACTTGAGGGTTCATCTGAATCTTCAGATGTACTGCTGTCTTGTTGAGCATAGAAATATTTTCTGCTAAACTTCCTTCCCTTCTGCCAGTTCTTTGATTTATTCTTTTCTGACTCTTGAGCCTGATTCCTTGCTTTCTTGTGAGGACACTTAGTAGCATAGTGTCCAACTCTTCCACAGTTAAAGCACTTGAAAGGAATTTTACCTTTGTATTTACCTGAACCTCTATCCAGTTTCTTGACAAATTTTGCTTCTTCTTCATCTGAGCAAGAGCATATTTCTTCCTCTTCTTCTTTCTTCTTTTCTGTTTTAAAGGTTGCTTCCCTCGAACTTGGTTTCTTCTGTGGGAGCCTCATTTCATAGGCTGTTAGATTTCCAAGTAGCTGGTTCATGGTCAAATTCTCCCAAACCGCTGTCTCTTCTATTGCAGATACCTTGGGATTAAATCTGGATGGGAGTGATCTTAGAATCTTTTGCACAACTATACTTTCTGGTATGGTTTCTCCAAGAGCTTTCATATTGTTAACAATTTCTGCAACTTTTAAGAAGAATCTGCCAACATCTTCATCATCATTCATTTTTAAGTTTTCAAACTGGGCTCTATATACTTGAAGTTTGGCAGTTTTTACTTTCTGGTCTCCCTCATGTATGTCTTCAAGAGTATCCCATATTTTCTTGGCAGTATCTTTGTGCATTACTTTAATAAAATCTGCTTCACATAATCCATTCAGGATGGCATTCATGGCTTTTCCATTAGCCACAAAATCTTGTTTTGAGTCCTTTTCTGAGTCAGTTGCCTTCGGGGCATATCCTAATTGCACAGCAGCCCAGACTTCTATTCCTAGAGACATTATGTATGTCTTCATTCTGATTTTAAAGCATAATTTTCACTGCGAAGAAAGGGGCTTTATTGGTTGAGCATCCTCTTTACTAGCCATCTTGGGCACCTAGGATCTCCTTTCAGTTGTTAGACTTGTACAAAGGAACTTGGCTCTGATACCAATTGTTGAACTCTTAGTTAAACTGAGAGGGGGGGTGAATCAGTTTAACACATTCATGGACTTTTAAAACTTTTCCTTTAAAACTTATTTTACTTTATTAACACCTTCATTTCATGATCAACATAATTGTGAGCAATCTTTATTTATGAGCAGCAATTAATAAGCAGATTAGATAATGTACCAGTAGTCTTAATATGTTAGCAACAAGTATTAGCAGAATAGATATATCATATCAACACATAGACATCATGCACATAGACACCAGATATACGTGGAAACCCATAAAAGGAGAAAACCACATCTTATTATTGTTGTGATGCAAAGGCAAGCTCCTACTCCCTCTCACCACTGATTTTCTGTAGGCTCCAACCTATAGGAGGCTCCTACCTTAATTCTGCAAGCTACAACTTGCAAGGAAGCTCCAAATCCCATCTATTTTATGCAGGCTACAACCTACAGGAGGCTCCTACATCAACCAACTACAACTTACATCTATCAAACTACAACTTGATATGGAAGCACAAACTTCCTCGCTCTTTAAAAAAAAACACTTGCTGATTTACCTGGATATCGGTCTGCACCTTCTTCTCGCTGTTCATCAACTCTTATATTAGACCCGCATCATCTCTTCTCACTCCTTCTTCTTTGCTCAGCTCCTCCTTATTCACATTCTTCTTGCAGCTTGCTTATTCTCTTCAACTCTCTTTAATTCTGCTGCACACTCTCTTCTTCTCTCACTCTTTTTCGTCAACCTCTTCTCCCCTTGGATATTACCCTGTTTTATACAAAAATAGCTTCATGGTTGTTTGTATTCCACTGGGAATTTGAAATGGACGGCCATGTCTCTTTTCCTTCTGCCTTCTCATCTCTTTTATCCGCTCTTTCAGAAAATATAACAGTAGGTGCTTATTTTAATATTACAGTGGGATATTTTCTCTCTTCCAGAGACTTGCCAATGCATCACAACAATATAAATTTAAATAAAACATTTACATTCAAATTACAAATGAGAACTCCAGCCCACTCATTTTGTCTCTTGGCTTGCTGCACATTTGTCTTTTCTCTGACTGTGTCTTTGTCCCTTTCTCTTCTCTGTATGCCTTTCTGTTTATGGCTACTGCGTAACTTCAGTATTTGTGTAACTGCATTTTTCATTTTTATATCAGCGCTTTATATATAAATGAATTTGCTGACTGTAATTCTGGGCCATATTCCAACGCTTTTCATGCCATGAGTGTCTTGTTGATGTGGAACATTCCGCAAGCGGCTCGAACATATATCACAGTCATTGTATATTAATAATCGCCCTCCCATTAAGCGTAGGCCCATGGGTTCATTGCACTACTAACGGCACTTTTAATACAATCGCAACATTCGTTTATATTACCAATCGCCCTCCCGTAAAGTTGAGGTCCGTGGGTCTAGAGACCACGCGGCTTATCGCAACCGTGTTATATATATAACTCAATAACCATTATATATCATATGTGTTATGCCCCCGAATAATATTCAAACATTATTCAACATATATAATATATGAAATTTATTTGCAAATAACCCGACGTCCATAAGAATTGACTGCCAATACGATTAAACCTTTATTAAACCAAATTCATTATATATGACTATGCCCCGGGCCCACATATCACGCTTTCCGATGCATTGATTCTCCTCCGATTGCGATTGATCGCTCCTGCTCCAATTGCGATTGATCGCAATTGCAACTTCAAATACTCTGATGCGATTGAGTCACTTATACCTTCTTTCGATTTCTCCGATTGCGATTGGCCACTGTTCATTGTATTTTGCCGATGCGATTGGGAAAGGACTTCAAACACGTTTGAATTATAATTCATACATCCATCGGGTCCGGAACTTCCAATCGCAAACGCAACTCTTTGTTGTATGTTCCGATGCTCTAATAATCTCCAATTCGATTAGGCCAGAATTCACATATATATTAACCATTGTTTATACGCCCATCGGGTCCGAGCTCTTAATTGCAATCGCAACTTTCTGTTGTGATGTTCCGCTCCCCTTGCGATTTCCGATTGCGATTGATCGCAATCGCAAATTTGAGTTGCAGGACTTATCAATTGTGGTTTATAGACCCGTCGGGTCTGGATTCTCATCGCAATCGCAATTTTCTGTGGGTTACATATTACGCTTCACAGTTTTTCTCCAATTGTGATTGAGGAGGGGTCCCACCATTTAAATCTTCGTTTTGTGCGCTCTTTAATAAAGTGCTCCACTTATATATTTGAGTTGAAGATTTGCTTATGTGATGCACTGCACATATGTTTATATATATTTTTGCCGCTGGAGGAAGCGATTCCCGGAATAATGTTTGTGTTATATTATATGTATAACGCCGGTTGGAGTGTGCGATTCCCAGAATTTTATAACGGCTCTCTGCCTCTGTCTCTGCCTTTGTTGCTTCTGTCGCTCTGCCTCTGTCTCTACCTTCCGATAACGGTTCTTCACTGTGCTTCTGTGACTGTTACAGTTTGACATTCTTCTTGCTGCCTCTATTGCTTTCACTGTGCTTCTTTTTCCTTCCTCTGCTTCAGTGCTGCCTCCTTCGCCTGAGTGCTGCCTCCTTTGCCATCAATGACAATATTTCCAACAAGAATCGCATTAGGTTGCATAGTCTGTTGAATTTGAGATGGATTCCACACCATGTTCATTTCGGGGTATTGTCGCATAGAAGGTTGTGCATAAGAAGGACCATGGCTTGGTTGAACATAGGGTTGATAATTAAATGGTAAATTTCCAGTTCCTTGTACAAATGATTGACCAAAAGGTGGTTGGAAACCTTGAGTTGGGCACTAACCTTGAGGTTGATAACCCTGAGGCGTGTACTGAATCTGGGGTTGACCTTGGGGCATGTACTGTCCTTGAGGTTGATAACCTTAAGGTATGTACTATCCTTGAGGTTTTTCTCTAAAATAATATTGTCCTACAGTTTTTCCTGGGAAAAAGTTACCTTGAGGTTGCCCCCCAGGGGGTAACTAACTGCCTTGAGGTTGACCCCCAGGTGGTAACTGACTACCTTGAGGTTGCCCCCCAGGTGGTAACTGACTTCCCTGAGGTTTCCCCCCAGGAGGTAACTGACTACCTTGGGGTTGAGGATTTGGAATATTACCAGACATCATAAATATTTTCTCTGCGTTCAAATTTTTAGTTTTAGCTCCATTAATACTAGATGATAACACTTGTTTAATCGGTCGAGGAGTTGATCATGAGAAAGTACCATAAAGAGCTTGGTACCCCAAAGGAACACAAGGACCACCATGTAAAAATGTTTCCGGTGATTGGGAAAACATAGATGACTCTCCTGACATGATCGATGAAGGATAATAACCTCTTGGTGTAGGATGAAAAGGAATTCGAGGTGGTGAAAAACTAAGACCCGGGTTTTCTAAAAAAAAATTCAATGATAAATACCAAGCGTCACTTCTAAAAGGACTGTAGAATATGGATTCACGCTCCCTAAGATTTAAATTATGTGGGGTTTAGGGAAGAGTTACTTCTTCGTCTGTACCGACAAGTTCTTCAATAGAAATGAGGTCAGTAGGAAGATCTTCAGTGATGATATTTCTTACCCTAGGTGAACCACGATCACTAGAAGTTGGAGTAACAAATCCTAAGGATGGTTCCAAAACATTAGGTTCAGTGTCAGGCTCAGAAATTTCAAGTTCTTCAGCTAATTCACTAGAAGGAGAAATACTACTAGTAACTTCAGAAACTAAAGTTGGCTCTTGAATATGCTTTGTTATTGGTATTTGATGATCAGGATGAACAACTATAGATGAACTTCTAGCTTCCGTTGATCTAATTCTACTGCCACTAGGTGATACTAGAGCTCGCAGCCCTTCAAGTTGGCTTGGTGTATACTCGGGGGGCTTCCCCTGAAGTCTCCGGGACTATCTCGATAATTCTTCCACGATTGAATATCAATTAATCACACACAAACAAAGAAAATTTCAATAAAAACACCTAAAGTCTCTAAAGGAACAAACAGCTGAATCACTTGCCTAAAAAATCTAAGAGTTCAAACCACACACAAATAGTAACTTCCTGTACTAAAAACACTAGTTGGTGATGAAATCCAACTTAGTAAAATTTTAATACAGAAAGGGCGATTGGAACAGTTACCCCGAAAACTTGCTTAATGAAACAGAATGGCACAAGTTTCTTCACAAACCATCTCGAGTGAATAGAACCCCCCAGAGAGTCCAAGTGAGTCTAGTCGACGTCTGCTCCAGGTACAGTGAGATCTTTCCTTCACCATCACCTTAGGAAATAATCTTAAGTTTATGGACACTAAGGTTACCGACAACAAAAAATACAACTGGGGGAATAGTTTACGATCTGATTCTATGTGCAAGGGCAGAGTAACAAAGCTCAATCCCCTTGAAGGCTCCTTGAAATGGTCAATCCGAGGTTTACCATTTGTAATGCGTGTAGATCTTCTATCTTTTCCAACGAAACGGAATTTATTGTCTCAAAGGTTTGGACATGATCTCGTGATTAACTCATTTAAGAGAAGCTTCCCATAATGTATCAATTACAATTGGATTTATTTCCTACCGCAATATTTATCTACTTGTTTGTTTTTACTATCTTGGAGAGTTAATTACTCCCTACTCCAAGGTACTAGCCTAAGCTATATTGGTGATAAGAGCCCTAGAAATGAAAAAATTACTAGATCAATTTTAATTAAGCGTTGTTTTTATAGGCTGTTATTTAAGTCAATATGTATGGAAATGAAACTTTTATGGTGTGAAGACTTGACTCCAAACACACTAAAAAATGCACCTAAAATGATAAGCAATTCGTTTTTCTTTCAATGAAGTCTAGCTAAAAGAAAGAGTTCGAGAAATGCACTTTCTTAAGGGACAATTCTTTCTTTCAACATGAAGAATAAATGAAAAGAAAATCTTTTGTTTTTTCAATAAGAACTCAAAATGAGACAAAGAATCAATGCTCACAATAAATCCCTTTCACTCTCAAGACTCAAAACTACAAAAACAACTTTTCTTTCAAAAGAGATCTACAAGTTCTAGAAAAGCATTCAAAACTATGAAAAAATAATTTTGAAATCTAAAAACTTTGAAAATCTAATTGAATAAAAGCTTCAATTTTTTCTTAGAATGTTTTTCTTAGTTGTTCAGTAAACTAAGGATTCATTTTCATAGAATAACAAACAAATCAAAAAACATCCAGATATGTTTTCTTTTGTAAAAATGAAATTCAAAACTTATAACAAAGTTTCTTCAAAGATTTGCAAAGAGAAAACTAGATCTATTCCTAAAAAAAAAAGGATTTCGCAACCAAGTCAGACTCATCAAGAAGGAAAAAAGACACCAGTATGATCTAAGGTATTTCAAGCTTCTAATCTTTGAGTCACTACAGAGACAAAGTGAAAACCACTCCAAGTATGCAAAACTTCTAGTAAATCACTCAAAACAAAAATACTATTGGAACTCACTCACGAGAAGTTTTTGATGGAAAAAATACAGATCTGGGTAGACACTAAGAGAGATAAATCAAACTTAAACTTAATCTGGAAGAAGAAATATGGAAATTTCAAAAATTTTAACAGGGTCCGCAGGCCCCAGAAGCAACAGGTGAGGTCCCTCATTGGTTACTTAAGGAAAGTGCGAGATGCCCACACTGTGTGTGAAGATAAAGTGAGGTCCCCAGAAAAATTTAAGAAAAACACAAAAGACTTCAAAAATTTTCAAAGCAAAGTAAACCTAAGATACCCAAGCAAGTATTCATCAATCAAAAACTAGAAAAAATCATTTTCTCAAGTCAAAACAAAGGAAAACCAAAAATCCATAATCTTTCCCCAACCGAGTCACCAATTTGTTGGCCAGATAAATCGATCTTGCAGACAAGACTGATCTCCCTAGTATCAGAATATAGTCTAGCAAAAAATAGACAATTAAATCTATATTTATCTAGATATATAACAATTTATAAGTAAATGCTACAAAGGTGTTACGATCCTACCTCAATCTAATGCTTGTTTGAAGCAGATGTCCTTCGCCCGAAAGAGTTATCCTTGAAGACTTGAAATCACAAAAAAGAAAACATTAATACCACCTGCATAGCATATATTTATCAATAATATCTATTATGGTGATCATGGAATCCATAAAATAAACAATCAAATGATAGTTTATTGAGAAAAACAAACTTGTTTGTATTAACTTTGAAATAGTAGAAGAACCTTACAACCTTTTCAGCCTTGATGTTGAATAGGTCCTCTCGGGGTCCGAAGTGGGAATTTCCTCGACTTTGACAAGTCTTGCACTCTTCTAACTGAGACACATACAGGTATGTAATCTTCCCTCATAAAATCTCAGTTAAAGGAGTCTAAATACCAACATCACTTTACTTCAAACAACACTAAATCTTGAACTCCCTTTGAGGCTGCCCAATGCCTCTTTTTATAGTGCAAAAGAGGAGGTTACAGTTCCAATTATGAAGGGATAGAGTCCTCCTTGAAAGGGATAAGCTCCTCACATCAAGTGGTTAGCTCCTTAAGGCATGGGATACATTAACCTAAAAGGAATGGATTTGCCACCATAAGATTCCTTCCAGAAGCTTCTAGAAATGACTGAGAGTGATATTTTTGTGTTTACTTGCACCCTTTTAATATTTTACAGGGGTTCACACTCTTAACGCAGAGAAGGTGCGGTCAGGTGCGCAGAAGACATGACCATTAGGTGCGGGACCGCAGGTAAGACAAAGAGAAAGTGTGATACCAGAGTTTTAGAGACTTTGAGGGCTTTTCTCTTATTTTTAAGGCTTGACATGAGGAGATGATATTTTTAGACTTGCAAAGGAGGAGAGTGTGAGTGATAATGAGCTCATACAAATAGAAAAATTTCAAAGTGACAATTTTTAGTGCAACACGACCATATGCTAAAAATATCAAATCTTAGAAAAGATGAGGCTTACAGCAAGCTTTTATAAAAGAAATGCGGAATTTCATAAAATATAACCACGAAAGAGGGATTGTTTTGAAACCCTCAAGGTTTCGTAACCCTCAAGGTCTTTGGCTGAGTTAAGCCTGAACTGTACATAATATGAAAACTATATAGTTAAAAATTTTGACAAAAAACTTCTCAGGCGGAGCCAAGTTTTAATATCATAGTCCGAGAAGGCTATATGGTTGCCTGAGACAGAGCAGGCTTTAGACTTTGAGCGCAAACATTATTAAGTACCTGGACTATGAGATATTTGTATTAGCAGTGAACCAAATGATTTACTAGAGTAGAAGGACCTGCTTAACAGCAGAGGAGAGTCAACCTGCAACCGTATAACACATAAAACGAAAACTGTGAGAAAATTGTTAAGAGACTAATGTATTCAAGAACACAAAACTGTGATAAACCAGGGAGAACCCAGAAGGGTTAATACCTGGTTAAGGAGTAGCCTGGCATGACACTGCGAGTGTCAAATGCTCCTTATCTTCTAACATAATAATAAAAAATTAAAAAAAAATTAAAAAAAATGGTGAATTGTAAGAAGAGAATACTCTGCAGGTTTACAACACCGAGGAAAAACTGAAGACACATGTGAATCTAGTAAAATTACCTGAGTAGAGTGCGAAGAGTTGAGGAAGAAATGGTGAGCTTACCTGAAACGAAGGTTGAACTCCATTGCAAATTCCAAGCTTCCCAATTTCACCATGATACAAAGCGGAAGGTTCTATCATTAGAACTCTCTTGGCAAGAAGACGAGATTTTTGGTTTTGCGAAGCCATAGTACGAATCCGGCAGAGGAAGCATACCCTTCGGAGGTGAAGAAGGCCAAAACGTTATGGAAGTTGTGCAAAAAGGTAATACCAAAAGGCGAAAACCTTAGGGTTGGCGGGGATACCGAGCCCGTTCCCACCTAACTTGAGAATCGTAGATCTCCTATGATCAATGGTGCAGATCTAGTGAAGCACCATAGGAAATCGCATAGAATCATGGAAGACCTTACACATGTTTGGAGCATTTAATAGCTAGTACGTTTGTGTTTATTTCCATATCTTGAAAACTAGTCCTCGTGGAAAGAAATATATGGTTTAAAAATTAAGCGGAATAAAAACCAATAAACTTTACATCATGACAAATAATTCTGAAGCCAAGGTAAGTATGGAATTAAATTAATGTGACAAGGTGAATTTTAACAAGGTTTGATTGGTATTGATATTTATGAGAATATTATTCATAGTACATAAACTAAGATGGTATCGAGGGTTTAGTATAGGTCCTTTCATACTTAAATCTATATTAATCTAATAATTCGTAACAATGAAAACCTTGGTAGAGTTTAAGTGTAATCTTATGTGGCTGAGGTGTAAAACCCCAAAGGGTTTAGTTGAGTTGACACATAGTTTATGTATTAAGGCTAGTATAACTATTGTGTATGTTTTATTGTACAATATGTTGTTAAATAAACTTTTATCTTAGGGGAAAAAGTAAATATTTTTTTATTTATGAGTGTGACAAGTGGTATCAGAGCAACGTTCATACGCTGGAACCCTAAGGGTCAACTAAAACATTACGTTGTGTGTATAATTATGCACAGAGAATACAAGCATAACAGGAAATATCATGAGAAGGGGAACAATTCAACAACCACCCTAGGACACTTGGGAACCCCAAACACAACCAATAGTGAACTAGGAGATGTGGGTTTAGTTGAGTGTCGATCAACACCAGAAAACAAATAGACTACTAGAGGAACAACATCATAAATCCAACATAATGTTAAATACAGTACAACAACTACAAGAAGGGATGGTGCGAGTTCGAAGGGATGACGAACGATTAATGCAAGAGTAAGAAAAGATACTAAAAAGTCAGTTAGACAAATAAAATCAAGGAATGGAACATCCCACTACTGACAGGGACATGCAAGAAGGTGATGAACAAAAAACAACAGACTACACCACTGACAGAGTGGAAAGAAGCCCATCTAAGTGAAGTAACAAGAACAAAAACTACAATGAAGCAGAATCTGGCAATATGTCGGATCAACAAGAAGTTAAGAAGCAGAAAGTGGAGCTTCAGGGGGAGTTTCGGAAAATAAAACCACCAACATTTGATGGTGAAGGTGAGGAAGTGGCAGAGGCATGGTTAATAAACATGAACACATATTTTAAGGTGTACAAGTATAGTAGTAACCTGAAGGCTAGATTGGCCATATATCAGTTAAGAAAGAAAGCCACTCTGTGGTGGGAAGCAATGAAGAATGTTTGCAGCATTGAGGAACAATATGTCACTTGGGAGTCGTTCCAGCAATAATTTTAAGGACAAGTATTTAACAGAATGATTCTACGATGAGAAAGATAAATAATTTCATGACTTGAGGCTGGGACGGATGACTATGGATGAGTACATCACCAAGTTCACCTCCTTGTTACGATATGTTCCATAACTCCGAGAAGAAAAGGCTAAGGTGCAAATATTTTTGAGTAGCCTGTCAACACGTATGAAAGAGTGAATTGAATTTGTGAATCCCAGAACCATGGAAGAAGCCATTCATAAGGCATGAATGTGCTATCAACTCTCCAAGGCTAAAGGGGAGGTTGGCAAAAGTTGGCAACAAAGGAAAGGACAGAAAAACAGCTCCAACTTCAAAGGAGATAAAAGAAGTAACTTTAAGAATTCTAGTTGAAGTTCTGTCAGTAAACAATTTGGCAGAAATCACCAGAAAACCCAATGGCCAATAGAAGAAAAGGCTACAAAGGCATCCAACAAGCCTGAACAAGGACAGGTGACCAAGCCACCTCTATAGTGTTGGGGTTGTGGTGAGGCACATTATTATAAAAATCGCCCACAACGAGAAAGAAATGACACAGTTGCAAACTTGTAGGAAGCTTCCACAGTATGCGATGTGGCATGAAACACTCCTCGTATCAACGCAGCATTGGAGGATTGACAAGCACTTTTTCAGCTAACGATGATTGAGTTGGAAGGTAAATTACTGTCTCAATCTGTTTCTATTTTGGTAGACCCACATGCAAGTCTAAGTTATGTTAGTCCCAAACTAGTGGAAATGTGTAAATTGAAAGAACAGAAATTCAAAAACTCGTGGCTGGTACAACTAGCCACAAAAGAAAAAAGAAAAGTGACTGCTAAGATTCCAAATTGTACGTTAGAAATTGCAGAACAACAGTTTAATGTGGACTTGAACATACTTCCATTAGGGTCCTATGATGTTTTTTTGGGCATGGATTGGCTAGAAAAACATTGGAACTTAGTCGACTGCAAGGAAAATATTATTTACTACAAAATGCAAGATGGAAAATGTAAGGAGATTCAGGGAGTCAAGAAGCCGTTGCAGCTGCGTCCAATCATAGCATCCCAAATGAGTAAATGTATGAGGAAAGGATTCCAAATATATGTTATTAAGGTTGCATATGCTAACTCCAAGGAAAAATCACCTCTGATGGAAAACATAGCAGTGGTACACGATTTCATGGATGTTTTCCAGAAAGTATCCCTTGATTACCACCAAGGCGAGACATTGATTTCACCATAGAGTCAATCCTAGGATGCTCTCCTCTGTTAAGGGCTCCTTACAGAATGAATGTTCCATAATTAACAAAATTGAAAATGTAGTTACAAGAACTGTTGGACAAAGGTTACATTCGTCTGAGTGTGTCCACTTGGGGAGCACCAGTGTTGTTCGTGAAGAGGAAGGACTTAACCTTGCGAATGTGCATGGATTATAGACAGCTTAACAAATTAACAGTTAAGGATAAGTATCCATTACCAAGGATTGATGATCTGTTTGATCAAGTGAAGGGGGCCACAATATTTTCAAAGATAGATTTAAGATCTGGATATCACCAAATCCGAATCAAGGATGAAGACATTTGCAAGATTTCATTTCATACCAAGTACGAGCATTAAGAATTTGCGGTGTTACCCTTTGGTTTAACAAATGCACCAAGAACCTTTATGAGGTTAATGCATGGAATTTTTCATCCTTTCTTAGATAATTTTGTACTCATATTTATAGATGATATTTTAATCTATTCCAAAAACTAGGAAGAACATAAGGATCATTTAAGAATAGTGCTAGAAATGCTAAGGAAACACCAGTTGTACGCTAAGTTCAACAAATTTGATTTCTTTAAAACATAAATTCAGTATTTAGGTCATGTCATTTCAGCAGAAGGGATTGTTGTTGATCCAGAGAAAATCAAGACAATTATGGAATTGTGAGTACCCCAGAATGTGGCAGATATTCGATCCTTCATGTGATTAGTTGGGTAGTACCAAAGATTTATTGAGGGATTTTCTAGAATTTCTTTTCCCATTACCTCTTTGCAGAGAAAAGGAAAAGCATTCAAGTGGACTGTTGAGTCTCAAAATAGTTTTGAAAAGATGAAACAGCTTTTGACCACTACACCTATACTGAGGGTAGTTAACCCCAACAAAGAACTTTAAGTGTGTACAGATGCAAGTAAAGAGGGTGTTGGGGCAGTCCTATCTCAAGAAAGAAAAGTGGTGGCATATGAGTCAAGAAAGTTGAAGGATCATGAACAAAGGTACTCAGCATATGATCTGGAATTAACAACAGTAGTACATGCACTCTCGGTATGGAGACACTACTTGCTGGGTAAAAATTTTGTGTTAAAGACAAATCATAGTAGCTTGACTAGTTAATTCAAGCAAATTAAACTCTAGACAGGAAAGATGGAATGCCTTCCTAAGTGAGTTTGATGTTGGGTGTGGAGCCTGATTATTTTGTTTACTTTGTATCATAGCATTGGACCCTTGTACCTTAAAAGGGGCGGCAAAGCCGCCTGAAATTAATCGCTGCCGTGGGGGGTCCAGGGGGGGTGGCAGTGCTTTTCAGAGCCCCCCCTGGCGGGGGTTTTCGGGGGCAGCGCCCCCGAAGCTAAAAATAGATGTAAAATTTCCTTGTAAAAGTATAGTAATTTCTAGTCAATCTGGGCCGTTCATTAGGAAAATGATTTGACGGTAGAAGTTATGTTTAGATTAGGGTTTTTTCCCTAGAAGGCAACCCCTCACTTTTTTATGAGGGAATTGTATTGCGACTGTGTATTGTATGTGTATTCTCGGAGCGAGAAACAGAGAGGGAGACTGTGAGAGAGAACATAGGACATTATAGCGGATCTGCTGTAGGTTTTGTATCTTCATTTTTGCTGGATAATAGAAAGGAAGGACTGGCTGTTCAGGGTGGACGTAGCCCAAACTGGGTGAACAACGCATATCTGTGTCTCTCTAGTTTTATGTGTTTTGTTTTCTTTTATTTTCCGCATATTTTATGTGTTGCATTGCCCTGTAATATTTAATTTTCTAAAAACTGGTATCAGAGCCAAAGGTATATCTGGCTGATAAAATCGCAGGAAAGAAGGGTTCCTAGTTCGAGTGGGAGCAATGGCGGACGATGGTAAGTTTAGCTTTGTGAAATTTGCGACGAAACTTCAGGAGTGGCGAAGATGCGGATGGAAGATTTTACATGTCGAAAGATTTGTACCTACCATTGAGCGGAAAAACAAAGAAGCCGACGGCCATGATAGACGCGGAATGGAACATTCTCGATAGAAAGGCACTCAGAACAGTACGGTTGTGTCTTGCAGTGTTAGTTGCCTTCAATATTTTGAAGGAAATAACAACAGAGGGTTTGCCGCAGACGTTGGCGAAACTATATGAAAAACCCTCGGCCTCAAACAAGGTATTTCTTATGAAACATTTATTTAATATGAAGATGTCGGAAGGTGGATCTGTTGTAGACCATTAATAAATGATTTTAATATAGTTACCAGTCAGTTAAGTTCTATAGGGGTAAACTTTGATGATGAAGTTAGAGCTCTGTTATTTTTGTGCTCATTGCTAGAAAGATGTAATGGTTTAGCTATGGCCATTAGTAACTTTGTCTCTAGATCTAGTACTTTAAAGTTTGATGATATTGTCAGTGCTATCCTTAGCGAGGAAATGCAACAGAAAAGCTCTAGTGAGACATTGGGTAATGCTTTGAGTGCAGAGTCTAGGGGAAGAAAAATGGAAAGAGGAAAGAGCTCGAGATATCGCAGTAAATAAAGGAAAGGCATATTCAAGTCTAGATCGGGGATAGTGTGCTGGAAATGCAGAAAGAAAGGACACCTAAAGAAAGATTGTAGATCTCGGAAGGGAAAATAAGGAGACTCACAGCAAGAAAACAATCATGAATAAAATGTGACAGGTGATGTGTTACAAGATGCTTTGATTCTTTCTTTCGAAAATGTTACTGATTCCTGGGTTCTAGATTCGGGGGCTTCATTCCATGCCACACACGATGAGAAATATTTTCATGACTATGTTCAAGGGAGATTTTGGACAAGTTCGTTTGGGTGAAAATGCGCAAAATTGTTGGAATGGGTAATGTTCTTGTAAAA
>JAXQQM020092550.1:0-219755 GCA_034641835.2 Pinus albicaulis
AGAGCAGATGATAAATTGAACATCATTAATACAACACAGATAGCTGTGACGCATAAATGATGACATGAAGAGTGCAGCTTCATTAATCATAGGATGTTCTGAAACTGTACAAGGAATACACACAGTGTTCGCGCAGCAAAACACATCATAACCATAGGGTGTTTTAACAAGAATCTGTATTCATATGCACAAGAGTATAATCTTTCAATACAATGCCATGTAGCTCTTGAGTTTCCAAAAAAGAAAATCCATTTACACTTTCCCCGTAGGGAGTTTTATAGCACAAAACTTGCCCTTTGGGCTTCCCGAATTTTCGCCTGCCTTCCTGTTGAGTTGCCTCGCGACCTTGAAGAGGTTGCGACCTGTGACCTATCAGGTATGTGTGACTTGCGACCCGGATAGATAGTGCGACCTGCGACTTGCCCGGGCGGTGCGACCTGTGACTTGCCTCTAACTGCTGCTCATGACTTGCTGCTACTAGGCTGCGGAGATGGACGCGCAATTTTGAGGTCGGGGGCATCAACCTGCTGTTCCTTGAGAAAATCTTGCCATGTCTGGTACTCTGCCGCTATGGGGGAAACAAGAGGGACCTCCTCTTTCAACCGATGCATGCATTCCAAAGCATTTGGCACTAGGGTTTCCCTTTTCAGTGAGATCTGGTTGGAAAGAGAGGCAAGTTTGGTATAAATCTGAACTGCAGTGGCAATAAACTGACGCAGATGTTCTTGAGATAATGCGGGCTCGGAAGCAGCAGCGGCTTGCTTGATAGGCTGCAGAAATGATTGGATCTCCTGATTCACTTGTTCCCAGGCTTTCTTTTCTTCCAATGCCCCAAGCGACGGAATGTGGTGCAAAGTGCGCATCGAGTCGATGCCACTGATCAGGTGGTTGTATGAAGACATTACTTTGTCCAGGTCCTTAGATAGTTTGTCCTTAGACTGTATTGCCATACGAAGCTGAACCTTAGCATCCTGTGTATGCATCCAATCCCTCCTGGGAAAATTCTCAGGTGCCTGAGGGTATTGTACTGTCCAGCCCATCATTCTGTCTAAGGCCTGTGAGGCCCCCCTGAGCTGCTCGTGCTTTTGCTTGGTTTCTGCTTGTGCTCTTACCAGTGGGGTGACTGTTTGTTTGATGGTGAAAATTTCTCCATATCATGGTTGCTTCTAACACTTCACATTCTTTAGAAATGGCCAGTGGGACTTCATTTACCGGTGGAGTCTGTTTTCGGAGTTGTTGAACTTCTGCTCTCAACTCCGATTTCTTCTGTTCTGCTCTTTTCTCGCGCTGCTCAGCTACTTGCAGTCTATTTTGTAGAGAGACTATTTCTCTGCTCATTCTGGTTACGTTCTCTTCTGTGGCTGCGGCGAAAGCAATGCCCGCCGATGCTATCATTACAGGATTAGTCCTGGTATTAAGGACTATGTCTTTACCGGTTGCCACTGTGGATTTGGCGGATGGGCTTTGCGCCAGAGCTCTTCTTTTCTCTTGCCTGATCTTGAAAGAGAATTGATCAAATGTAAGTCTAGTGAGGTCAAATACTTCCTCTTCTTGCCCTGGGGGGAACTAACATCAGAGAGCTTGGTACTGCCCAGAGGTATTTCGAGGGGAATCATCTCGATGTCTTCTATCATTTCATCCTCTTTTTCTTCTCTATTATTTTCTTCTTCTTCCTTCTGCCGGTGTTCAGTTTCTGCTGCTGCTTCTATTTCGGCCTTCCTCTGGCGTTCAGCTGCAGCAGCCTGTTCGGCCTTTTGTTGGCACTCAGCTTCTGCTTTGTCCAGTTCTGCCTTGAGTGCCCGTTCTGCTGCGGTCTGTGCCTCCTTCTCCTCTTTTTCTTTCCTGGCCTCCTTGGCCTGCTTCTTCTTCTGTGTTGCCGTTGCACTCTTTTGGCGTTCTTCCTCATCCTCCTTTATCTTCTTTTCCCTTTCTTGTTGGGCTTTTGCTTCTGCTTCTTTCTATTGGATAGATGTAGTGATCCCTGTGCTGGTCCGAGACTTCTTGGGTAAAGAGGAAGAGGCACCTAACAACTGACGGCTTCTGTCTTCCAAGCTCTGATCATCCGGATCCTCTTGGCCCAAGTCTACCTCTAGAGCAAATTGTCTCTCAGCGTTATACCAGTTCCTTCTTTCGTCTTCTACTGGGCGCTCAATATGCTGATAAGTCCACTTGAATTTAGCTTTCTTACAATGTTCAGGAACTATTCTCTGTGGGTCATATGTTTGATTTTCTAGCGCCCCAAGTTGATATCTTTTCATCGCTTCTCCCTCCGTTGCTACTTCTTTGAAGTCTTTAACCGTGCACGCGCCGATGGTGAGGGGTAGCGGGGGCCACGACTTCTTTTTGCCTTTAGACAGGACGCTGGAGAAGCCTTGAGACATTTGGAAGCATACCTCCTGAATGAGCATTTTGTCTGTAACAAAGTGAGGCATAGCATGTGGTGCCCTGAAAGATCCAAAGAACCAATGTGCCACTTGGATTAGAGTCTCTCTAGCTCGCCAAGACATGCAGGGGGCGTCTTGGCCAAATAGTTTTCTATATAGAGCAGGGATAAATACTTGGGAGATCTGCTCTATATCCTGTTTATACCTGGACTCCCAAAACACCTTGATTTGCAGATGAATTGCACGAGTCTGCGCGGAATCCCAGTTGTGTGCCCACCCCTCAAAGTGTAACCTTGCGCAGACAGCATCCAGTAGGTAAGAGGCCATGTAAAATTCAGAAGGCATGCCATCATTTGGGGCCAATGCCGCAGATAAGTTTGTCTGCATCGAAGTCATCAATATGCCAGCCTAGTTGAAACGGGTGCCATGTGTCGTTACATGCTCCATGATAGTAGCCCAACTGCCGCTGAAAGTGGAGCAATCAGAGCACCCGTAAAGTCTGTAAAGCATGGCGGAAACTAATTTATAAACCTTTCTCAGGCTAGCCACTGGATACTCTTGGTCTTTCTTGACTTTAAATTTCTCGGGCTCCTCCCACCATTGTCTAATAGTATCAACTACAGGAACTGCGTGAGAAATAGCCCATTCTGGTGTGAAGTACTCTTCTGGGCGCGGCAACGAGTAATAAAGGTGCGCATCCAAGCCTACGAGCGTAGCAAACGCCCGGCCTTCACTGTCTCGGATCACGAACTTCTTGGGATCCGTTTTCTGTATGATCTATTCTATGACCTCTGGGCATGGAAATATGGCTGGATGCGCCCCTACAAGATGTAGTTTGGACCTTTTGACTGCCAAGTATATTTCCCGGTCTGGGAGATCTTCTGGGAATTCCTCTTCCGGTATGGCGAACTCATGATACACTTGGTACCATCGCATACTGTCTTCTTTTGCAAACGTACATAGCGTATCCCTGTATATCGGGGGTGGGGATACCATGTCAAACTCCTCAACTTCTTCCACCACTTGCTTGTCCTTCTTCCGAGACAGTGGGGGTGCCATGTCGCTAGAATCTGATAGAACAGGTATGCACTCTATGTCTCCTTGAAGTTCACCTTTTAAATTCATAAAGGAATCCCAAGATAAGAACGACATGATGATATAAAACCAATTACAGTTTAGCAATGAATTTTAGCTGAGACACATGTAAAACTGGGTCACTGGTTTACTGGGTCGCAGGGTCGCGGGTTGCAAGAAGAGACCTAGGTGCAACCTTGCAACCTTGCGACTAGGTCGCTGGGTCGCGGGGTCGCAAATTACAAAAACAGAGGAAAACACAACCTTGCGACCTCGCGACCAGGTCGCTGGGTCGCTGGGTCGCAACTCTCCGAAAAATTGGGAAATGCAACCGTGCGACCTCGCGACTAGGTCGCTGGGTCGCTGGGTCGCAAATTCTGAAAATCCGACGAAAATGCGACCTTGCGACCTCGCGACTAGGTCGCTGGGTCGCAGGTCGCACTAGGGCTTGCCGGGGGGTTTTGCGCGAGTGCAGCAGTAAGGTTTTCTCCCTTCTACTGAAGAATTATAAGCTAGCTGGGTCCAGGCAGAGTTGAGGAATGGCTTTAGGAGCAAGGGACAAGGCCATGAAAGGTTGAACCAGAAGTGTGGTGAGTTTGGGGAGTTGTGATGAAGCAGGGTCAAACAAAACATTAAAAAACTGGAAAAGAAACATTAGTTCATGCAGAGGGGAATTTAAAGGTCTGGGCAAGCATGAATTTGGCAATAAAATTCTGCAAAGGAAAAATTAGGAGAGAAACGTAAACTTACCCAGGAAAATCGTTCCAGTCGACCTGTCAGAGCCGTTTCTTTCTATTCGTCGATTATGAGAAATGCAACCTGGCGACCTCCTTTATATAAAAGGTCGTACGTGCGGGCAATAAATGCGGGGTCGCTAGGTCGCAAGTTTCGTGACATAGGGGGTCCGCGACCTCGCGACCTTGCGACCTGGGGTCGCGGGGTCGCAAGGTCACGGGGTTGCAATTTTCATTAAAATTTGCGATTTACGAATTAGCGACCTTGCGACCTGGCGACCTGGGGTCGCGGGGTCGCAATGTCGTGAGGTCGCAGTTTTCATTAAAATTGGGCTTCGCGACTTAGCGACCTTGCGACCTTGCGACCCTTAGGTTGCGGGGTCGCAAGGTTGCAGAGTCGCAATTTTCTAAAAACGAATTCTGCGACTTTGCGACTTAACCTTACTGATTTTCACTTGGTTTTTCTTTACTTTCAAGGGGCTCCAAAAAAAAATTTTAAGTGGGATTTTTGTAGGGTGTTGTAGAAGCTACAACAAATGGCGATTCACTGGACGAACTTAGAGTCTCTGCCGATGGTTAGTCTTGGCGGGGGGAGGGAGGGGCCTTTGCTGGCTGTTTTCCTTTACCTTACGGTTGATACTGCCTAGCCCTTTGGCACCTTGTTGGTCTGCTCAATCTGCTGGCCTGTTCGGGTGCTGTTTAACCAAAATTCATTCATTCAGGTTTCTAGATTGGAAGGGTTGGAAAACTCCAAGCAAATTCAGGGTCTGGTATGATTATTTTTTCCTCATCATGTTGCTCCGCTGCCAGCGAACCTTTCGGTCCCGGCGGAGTCACTGCCTAGGAATCGTGAACGTTGCTTCGCTGCCAGCGAGCCTGGTCAGTACCCCGGCGGAGTCGTTACATCACCTCTCTACGCAGGAAGCCTTTCTCAATCCTTTACCCTTTATTAGTGTGCTTTTGCACTTATTTTGAATGTGCCTGAGGCACTTATTTAGATGTGTTCGTGGCACTTATTTGAGATGGCGATTTAGCCTAGGCGGATGAGGGATCCCGAATTATTTTTCTTGCAAAGAGGTTGTTCCTGGTCTGGTATGAGGACTTTGGTTTTTCCCAGATACCCTGTCGTAGCATAGAGTACTTCTCTTCCCTTCTGGTCTGGTTACCACTACACCGTACTTTCTTTTGCAGACACCCTCTCAGACTGGCGAGGTAAGCTTCCCGCTTGATGACTTGAGCTCGGTGATATGCTACCTTTAGGTGCAGAGAAAAAGCAAGCTTTTGCCGCCTTTGAGTCTATTGGAAAAGGCTTTCCATCAGCATAGAACCTGTTGCAGTGTGCCAAATGCGTGGCTCCAACAAATCCTTAAATTTTTTTTTTTTTAATTTTTTTTTTTAACAAAGGCGATACAAGAACTATGGTACAAGGATAAGATAGCCCTCTAAGGGCTGCTAAGTAAAATAGTGTTTGAGGTCATGCCCATTTACTGGGAGGACCTTGACTCGTCCTTCAAGGGTTTGCAATCTAAAAGTGTGGAATCCTATCTTTTCCTTAATTTGGAAAGGGCCTGTCCATAGTGCTTGGAACTTGGAATGCTTTCCCTTTTCCTCATGTGCTTTGTCCCACTTTAGGACCAGGTCTCCTACCTCAAAAAATTTATTCCTTGCATATTTCTTATCAAACCATCTCTTGATGCGGCTCTGGTGGATGGCGAACTTTTCCCGAGTTTTTTGCCTTTCTTCCTCCAGCTTCAGCAAGGTGTCGATTCGAGTCTGCAGGGTAGGGCATGGGGTACCATGACATTCTTGGGACAGCTGAAGGGCAGGGAGAGATAGATGGGGAGGAAGAACAACTTCTTTTCCATACACGAGAAAATATGGAGAGGTGCCTAGGGATGACTTGGGAGTAATCCGGTCAGCCCAAAGTGCATTGTGAAGGGCATTGTGCCAGTCGCGCTGGTGGGACAGCAGGGTCTTTTTAATGATACAGATAAGATTCTTATTAGTTGACTTAGCTAATCCATTTCCCTGGGGATAATAATTTGCAGAATGTTTCAGAACAATACAATTTTCCAGCGCAAAATCATATAATTTAAAAGATGAGAAGTAGGTCGCATTATCGAAAACCAAAGAAGTTGGAACGCCAAACCTGGTGATGATGGAATGCGTGAGGAATTCTATTACCTCCTGATCATTGATTCAGCGTAAAGGTGTTGCTTCAACCCACCTGGTGAAATAATCAGTAGCTGTAAGGATATACCGGTGTTGTTTAGAAGAGTGAGGTGTGATTTCACCAATTACATCCAAACCCCACTGTTGGAAAGGCTCCTCCACTGCTACTGAGAGTAAGGGGGCGGCTGGTCGTGCTTCTCGGTTTGTGAACTTCTGGCACTGGATGCATTTTCGAACATATGCATGCGCATCTCTAAAAAGATTAGGCCAATAGTATCCTGCACGCATTATCTTATGGGTGGTAGTATCTCCGGCAAAATGACCTCCAGCTGGCCCGTCATGCAGCTCGGTCAAGATTTTCTGCGCTTCGTCATGTTCCAAGCAGCGTAACAAGACCCCATCATGATGTTTCTTGAACAACTTACCTCGGATCAGTTGGTGAGATGCGGCTTTGAGTCTTATTGTGCGTTTCTGCCGGGCATTAAGAGCAGGGTCCATGGTGCCTTGGGCCAAATATCTTGAAATGTCGGAATACCAAGAAGAGCTACTTTGCTGAGGCACATGGTCACTCTGATACATTTCAATTTCTTGTTCCCAACATTCTTCTTCAATTCCATGGGAACTTGAAGCTTCCGCGGCCATTTGGCATCAACCCTATCCTTTAATGGTGTGTGCCGGTTTAAATTCTAAATCGTATTATTGCAAGCACGCCACCCAGTTGCCTCGCCTTTCGCCCAGCTCCTGCTACACGAAAAGTGAGCGGACAGCTCGGTGTGGAACAAAAACCGTGACATGAATTTTCAAGATGTAGGGCCTAAAATGCTTGACCGCTTTGTAGACCGCATAGGCTTGCTTTTCGATTTCTGGGTAGTTCAACTCAGCTCCTTGCAAACCGATGCTCATGAAAGAAATGGGCCGTTCATCATTGTTGCCATCTTTCTGTGTAACGACAGCTGCAAGTGAGGAATCTGAAGCAAAAGTGTACAGGATAAAGCCTTTACCGAAATCTGGACTTTGGAGGGAAGGAGTTTCAGCTATAGCCTGTTTGATTTTGTCAAAGGCCTCCCTTTCCAGCGGATTCCATTGGAACATAGCGTTATTTTTAATCATTCCCTGTAGTGGCCTAACTATTTGGGTGAAATCCGAGATGAATTTACGGACAAAATTGATTTTACCTAGGAAAGATTGCATCGCTTTCTTGTTGCTCGGGGGAGGAATCTGAGCAATGGCTTTCACCTGTTCTGGATCAACTACAATGCCTTGCTTAGTTATAATGTGGCCTAGCAAGTTTCCCTCTGCCACAGCGAAAACACTCTTTTTAGGGTTGAGCGATATCCCGTACCTTCTCCACCTCTCAAAGATTTGCTTGAGGTGGCGTAAATGATCGCCCCTGCGTTTTGAAAACACAGTGACGTCATCTAAATATACCACCACGCTCTGCCCTATCAAACCACGGAAATCTATATCCATGGCTCGTTGGAACGTTGCCCCTGAATTGATCAACCCAAAGGGCATGCACCTGAAAGCAAAGGTTCCCCATTTTGTCCGGAAGGTGGCTTTCAATCTGTCTGGTTCAGCTACCAGCACCTGGTTATAACCAGAGAAGCCATCTAATAGGGAGAAAATTTCAGATCCAGACACAACTTGTAATATCTGTTCCATGGGTGGCACCGGGTAGTTGTCTTTTTTTGAGGTCCGATTCAGATTACGGAAATCTACGCACAAGCGGATCTCACCAGACTTCTTTCGTACAGGTACCAAATTCGACACCCACGTGGAGTGACGAACTTTGAAAATAATGCGTGCATCCAAGAGCTTCTTAAGTTCTTTTAGAATCATTGGCTCCAAAGCTGGATGCACTTTTCTGAGTTTCTGTTGGAAGGGCTTAACGCCTTCCTTCACGGGTATCACGTGCTGAATGATCCGAGTGTCGTACGTATGTGAATCGTCATACGTCCAAGAAAATACGTCTCGGTACTTCCGGAATAATTGGGTGAAGGCCTGTGTCTCCTCATCACTATAGTCTCTGCCGAGGTTAACGAACTTTGGGTTCTCATCTGATCCCAAGTTCACTTTCCGATGTGCCAATATGGAACTTTTCACTTTGGTGTTCGGGGGCCCACGGAATCGGCTTTGCAGATCAAAAATATTTTCTAATGACACTACCCCCTTGGGCATGATGTTCTCTTTGCTTTCATCATGCTCTTTCTGCAAAGCATGCTCATGCTCCTCCTCGTCCATCGCCGCGTCCTTGAATACTTCAGCATTTAACATAAAGTCCAAGATCTTTTGATCATCGTTAAAAACGCGTAGATTAGTAATGTTGTCTGGCACAGAGTGTCTATATATAACTTCAATAGAAAAATCGTCCCTCAAGGGGGTAAATCTAGCAGCAGCATTAGCCAGAGTATCAACTGTTGCATTGTGCATTCTAAGAACAGATTTAATTCCAAATGCATCAAAAGCAGAAATCAATCGCCATACCTCTTGTTGATACGCCTTTAAATGTGGAGATAAACAGTGAATAGTGTTGCGTACCTGGCGAGTGATAATCTTGGAATCTCCAATGACCTGTAAGCATCTTACCTTCAAATCCAGCGCCTTCTTAAGTCCAAGGATTAAAGCCTCGTACTCGGCAGTGTTGTTGGTGCACTGGAACTCTAGCCGGCATGAGATTAATAATTTATTCTTGTGAGAGTCAAGCAAGATGTAGCCCGCACCAGCTCCGTCATGGGTTTTGGAACCGTCATAATACAAGGTCCACATGTCACTTTCCGGCCCCTTCGGGGCAATAGGTTTTGGAGGGGTTTCGGCTGGGTGTGAGACAGGGATGACTTGCTCCTCCGCGACAAGTGCTAGTTCAGATTGGACCTCGGGGCCTATGGAAGACTGAGGGGGTTGGTAACATCCGAATAAGGCTTCCAGAAAACACATGCCAAGCTCCTCCTGGGAAAAGCTGATGGGTTCATTAACGGCATCCAAATCAGTCACGGTGTGTTTCATAGATGGTTCACTTTCGACCTTGATTTGATTATTCCGCCCCTTGTAAGGAAGCCACAAGTGGAACCAGTCGGTGGCGAAATAGCCTTGCAACTTGCTGGACCAGTCCTTGCTAAGTAATAGGCTGTATGCTTTAGGGATGTCGACAACCACAATGTCAATGCATTGATGGACCCTAGAGTCTGACGACAGGCGGATGATGACATTGTTCAATTCTCCTACGGCTGGCACTTGTGACTTGTCGAGTTGTATGATCTTCGTGTCAGTTTTCTCCGGGTGAATGTTCAGCTTCTTACAGACAGATAGGGGCATGACGTTTGTAGAGGCACCAGAGTCGACTAGACAGTTGTGGACGTTGAAGTTAAAAATCTCGAAGGACAAAAGGAAAGGAGGCGTGGATCCTCTTGAGTTGGTATTGATGGCGTTTACTATAGACTGTACATCTGGACCGGCTTGTGCAGACGTGTTGCTCACAGTTTTTGTAGCTGAAGTATTTGCGAAAGCCTTTAGAATGAGTTCTCTTTGGTTAGTAATGCGGGCCAGCTCATAGAGAGAGATGTTTGCTCTTGTTTTTTTCATATCCTCAACAATGTTATAGCTAGACTTTGGTTGAGGGCTAGGCTCTGTAGAGGTTTTTGGAGATTATGTCGGGAGCTTGCCCTTTTGACTTGCTCAGGTAATGTTGTTGGTGGGCTTCTCCGAAGCAGATTGTTTTCCATTTCCTGGGGGCAGAATTTTCCTTAGGAAAGCCCTTTTCTTGTCTTCATAAGATTGCTCGGGAACAGGTCCTTCGCTCCTTAGACTATAATTCCGCACGGGCTGGTCTTTGGGAGTGTCTGCCATGTTGATATCAATGGAGGTAAGGCTGTCCCCACCTCGGATTATGTCAAAAGCAAGGACAGAGGATCCTGGTTCTTCGTTCGAGGGCAGATCCTCATCGTGATCTGAAATATCATCCTCCGTCACATCCCCTGGGGTTTGGTCATCTAAAAGCTGGTTAACTACTGCTGTCATGCTCCCAATCCATTGAGGGCACGTTTTTTCAGAGTGGGCAGCTTGGTGGAAAGAACAGAAGTTATCTTTCCCTATTTCCTCCACATTGAGAGCAGTATTCGGGTTAGACGGAGGTCTGTTAGTGTTGGGATTACTTTTTCTAAAAAAGGGTTTGGGTGGTTTAGTGCTAGTTGTGGATTCTGTGCCCTTCCTCCTTAGGTCAGTGACTTCATTTGTTAAGAGCTTGAGGGTTTTTGCCATGCTTTCGAAATCAAACGCATCTTTATCCCTATCAATGGTTTTAGGAGTGGAGGACTGACCCCTTTTTGTGTTAGGATTGTGATCATCTCTCCCTTCGTGATCGATGGCTCCTATCGAAATCATGTCTTTCTCTACTGCGAGAGCAGCCTCATAATTAGCTGCAAGGGTAGCGCGGGCTTCACGTTTGACAAAAATGGCGATGTCCCTAGGGAGAGCCTTGGTATAGTAGTCAATGGTGATTGAGTCATCCAACGCCAGGTTTGGGGGAAACTTCTACAGTATGGTAGCGAAGCACTGGTTGAATTCCTTAACCTTCTCCTTTTTATGACACTTGATGGTGCTAAACTCCGTGAGAAGCATGGAAGGAGTTTTATCTTCTGAAAACTTCTGCAGGAATACGCGACGGAATTGGTCCCATGAAGTGATAGAGGCACTGGGGAGAGAGCGGTACCATGTGGCCGCTTTGTTTTCGAGAGTATGGGGGAACAGTCGACATGCGACATCATCGGACTGGACTCTCATGATTTGCAGAGACAAATAGAAGCTGCTGATATGATCTTCAGCTAAGGTGCCTTTCTCGGGATCAAACTTGGGGAGGTGTTTCTCTGGATGCCTAGGCAGATCGTGGAGTGGGCCCAAAATATTTAATGGGGATTGAGCCATCCAGGCTAGGGGTTGCACTCTCCTAGCCCGCTGGTGGTGCCTAAACTCAGGCTCAGATTCACCTCCCAAACCTGAGACCGATGCTTCTCACTCATGATGAGAGTGTTCATCTTGGTGTCTCCCACGGTAAAGAAAGTCTCTAAGATATCCAAAATTGTGGACAGGAGGCCTAATTGGGTTTGGGTGATGGTTGCGAGCTTGGTTTCCTTGGCCTCGACCTCTATCTCCTCTACCTCCATCTCCTTCTTCTTCATTTCTGCGAGCTCTATTCCTTTCTCCTTCATTTCTGCGAGCCCTAATTACCCCGTCTACATTTCCTCGGCCTCTATATTCTTCACCATCCCCAGGTGGGGGATGTGCCTGGTTGTTGTTTTGCTGAGTCTGGTTAGGCTGGGAGTCGGGGAAAGGTTCAGTGTCACCAAATTCTTCGCCCTCTTGGAGAATCAGGTCATTTTCCTCAACAGCAGTGCCGAGGTCTTCCAACATGAGATTTACGAGCTCGGGTATGGTACTCGCAAGGGCACCATTACACGTGATGTTCTCAGCAGGGGTTCTAGTGTGGGCAAGGAATTCCATGATGGGGGTAAACCGTAAATTTCTGATCAGATCGCGGGCAGCTGGGCGCAAGGCTCTCAACTGCGCTCTGGTGATTTCGTAATATCGAGTCTCCCCCCCTGGGATATCTTCCAGAGGAGGAGGGATAGGTTCATTGTTTATGACCTCCCCGTGGGGAGTTTGTGATGGAAATTTCGTTGTATGCTGGGAGGTTGCCATTCGGCCCTCCTTCTAGCGCCAAATTTGTTGACGGGAAAATTTTTCCGGCCAACAGTAGGGGATCTCCCCAGTAGAAAGTCCCAATTAGACCTTGAACCATTTGGAGTAGGGATCCCTTCCGGGGTGTGGGTCCGACTACCGCTTAAGATGCCTTCCCTTCGGTCTCAAAAGAACCTGATTGAACCTGCGGGCATACACTTATTCACATGATACAGAATACGGGATTGATGCATTAAACATGAATCAAACACTATGCGTAGCAAGATTATAAATAAATCATATACACCTCAGGAGATGTCATTAGCAACACATCTTTGGGGGTAATGCTTATAAGGTAGTCTGACCACAAAAGAAATAGTTCTTTATGATGAGATATCCCTTTACTTTCCGAAAGATAAAACGAAATGCTAACAAAATAGTTCATTAACATTCATTAATAGAGCAGATGATAAATTGAACATCATTAATACAACACAGATAGCCGTGACGCATAAATCATGACATGAAGAGTGCAGCTTCATTAATCATAGGATGTTCTGAAACTGTACAAGGAATACACACAGTGTTCACGCAGCAAAACACATCATAACCATAGGGTGTTTTAACAAGAATCTGTATTCATATGCACAAGAGTATAATCTTTCAATACAATGCCATGTAGCTCTTGAGTTTCCAAAAAAGAAAAGCCCCTTACAATTTCCCCGTAGGGAGTTTTATAGCACAAAACTTGCCCTTTGGGCTTCCCGACTTTTTGCCTGCCTACCTGTTGAGTTGCCTAGCGACTTTGAAGAGGTTGCGACCTGCGACCTGTCTGGTATGTGCGACTTGCAACCTGGATAGACAGTGCGACCTGCGACTTGCCTCTAACTGTTGCTCATGACTTGCTGCTACCAGGCTGCGGAGATGGACGCGCAATGTTGAGGTCAGGGGCGTCAACCTGCTGTTCCTTGAGAAAATCTTGCCATGTCTGGTACTCTGCCACTATGGGGGAAACAAGAGGGACCTCCTCTTTCAACCGATGCATGCATTCCAAAGAATTTGGCACTAGGGTTTCCATTTTTAGTGAGATTTGGTTGGAAAGAGAGGCAAGTTTGGTATAAATCTGAACTGGAGTGGCAATAAACTGACCCAGATGTTCTTGAGATGTTGTGGGCTCGGAAGCAGCAGTGGCTTGCTTGATAGGCTGCAGAAATGACTAGATCTCCTGATTCACTTGTTCCCAGGCTTTCTCTTCTTCCAATGCCCTAAGCGACGGAATGTGGTGCAAAGTGCGCATCGAGTCGATGCCGCTGATCAGGTGGTTGTATGAAGACATTACTTTGTCCAGGTCCTTATATAGTTTGTCCTTAGACTGTATTGCCATACGGAGCTGAACCTTAGCATCCTGTGTATGCATCCAATCCCTCCTGGGAAAATTCTCAGGTGCCTGAGGGTATTGTACTGTCCAACCCATCATTCTGTCTAAGGCCTGTGAGGCCTCCCTGAGCTGCTCGTGCTTTTGCTTGGTTTCTGCTCGTGCTCTTACCAGTGGGGCGACTGTTTGTTTGATGGTGAACATTTCTCCATATCATGGTTGCTTATAACACTTCACATTCTTTAGAAATGGCTAGTGGGACTTCATTTACCGGTGGAGTCTGTTTTCGGAGTTGTTGAACTTCTCCTCTCAACTCCAATTTCTCCTGTTCTGCTCTTTTCTCGCGCTGCTCAGCTGCTTGTAGTCTATTTTGCAGAGAGACTATTTCTCTGCTCATTCTGGTTACGTTCTCTTCTGTGGTTGCGGCGAAAGCAGTGCCCACCGATGATATCATTATAGGATTAGTCCTGGTATCAAGGACTATGTCTTTACCGATTGCCACTGTGGATTTGGCGGATGGGATTTGCACCAGAGCTCTTCTTTTCTCTTGCCTGATCTTGAAAGAGAATTGATCGAATGAAAGTCTAGTGAGGTCGAATACTTCCTCTTCTTGCCCCTGGGGGGAACTAACATCAGAGAGCTTGGTACTGCCCAGAGGTATTTCGAGGGGAATCATCTCGATGTCTTCTATCATTTCATCCTCTTTTTCTTCTCTATTATTTTCTTCTTCTTCCTTCCACCGGCGTTCAGTTTCTATTGTTGCTTCTATTTCGGCCTTCCTCTGGCGTTCAGCTGCAGCAGCCTGTTCGGCCTTCTGTTGGCGCTCAGCTTCTGCTTTGTCCAGTTCTGCCTTGAGTGCCCGTTCTGCTGCGGCCTATGCCTCCTTCTCCTCTTTTTATTTCCTGGCCTCCTTGGCCTGCTTCTTCTTCTGTGTTGCCGTCGCACTCTTCTGGTGTTCTTCCTCATCCTCCTTTATCTTCTTTTCCCTTTCTTATTGGGCTTTTTCTTCTGCTTCTTTCTGTTGGATAGATGTAGTGATCCCTATGCTGGTCCGAGACTTCATGGGTAAAGTGGAAGAGGCACCTACCAACTGACGGCTTCTGTCTTCCAGGCTCTAATCATTCGGATCCTCTTGGCCCAAGTCTACCTCCGGAGAAAATTGTCTCTCAGCGTTATACCAGTTCCTTCTTTCGTCTTCTGTTGGGCGCTCAATATGCTGATAAGTCCACTTGAATTTAGCTTTCTTACAGTGTTCAGGAACTATTCTCTCCAGATCATATGTTCGGTGTTCTAGCGCCCCAAGTTGATAGCTTTTCATCGCTTCTCCCTCCACTGCTACTTCTTTGAAGTCTTTAACCATGCACGCACCGATGGTGAGGGGTAGCGGGGGCCACGGCTTCTTTTTTCCTTTAGACAGGACGCTGGAGAAGCCTTGAGACATTTGGAAGCATACCTCCTGAATGAGAATTTTGTCTGTAACAAAGCGAGGCATAGCATGTGGTGCCCTAAAAGATCCAAAGACTCGGATGAAAGTATATCCGACGAAAGGGAACCAATGTGCCACTTGGATTAGAGTCTCTCTGGCTCGCCAAGACATGCAGGGGGCATCTTGGCCAAATATTTTTCTATATAGAGCGGAGATAAATACTTGGGAGGTCTGATCTATATCCTGTTTATACCTGGACTCCAAAAACACCTTGATTTGCAGATGAATTACACGAGTCTGCGCGGAATCCTAGTTGTGTGCCCATCCCTCAAAGTGTAACCTTGCGCAGACAGCATCCAGTAGGTAAGAGGCCATGTAAAATTCGGAAGGCATGCCATCATCTGGGGCCAATGCCGCAGATAAGTTTGTCTGCATTGAAGTCATCAATATTCCGGCCCAGTTGAAACGGGTGCCATGTGCCGTTACATGCTCCATGATAGTAGCCCAAATGCTGCTGAAAGTGGAGCAATCAGAGCGCCCGTAAAGTCTGCAAAGCATGGCGACAACTAATTTATAAACCTTTCTCAGGCTAGCCACCGGATATTCTTGGTCTTTCTTGACTTTAAATTTCTCGGGCTCCTCCCACCATTGTCTAATAGTATCAACTACAGGAAACACGTGAGCAATAGCCCATTCTAGTGTGAAGTACTCTTCTGGGCGCGACAATGAGTAATAAAGGTGCGCATCCAAGCCTACGAGCGTAGCAAATGCCCGACCTTCACTGTCTCGGATCACGAACTTCTTGGGATCCGTTTTCTGTATGATCCAGTCTATGACCTCTGGGCATGGAAATATGGCTGGATGCGCCCCTGCAAGATGTAGTTTGGACCTTTTGACTGCCAAGTATATTTCCCGGTCTGGGAGATCTTATGGGAATTCCTCTTCCGGTATGGCGAACTCATGATACACTTGGTACCATCGCATACTGTCTTCTTTTGCAAACGTACATAGCGTATCCCTATATATCGGGGGTGGGGATACCATGTAAAACTCCTCAACTTCTTCCACCACTTGCTTGTCCTTCTTCCGGGACAGCGGGGGTGCCATGTCGCTAGAATCTGATAGAACAGGTATGCACTCTATGTCTCCTTGAAGTTCACCTGTTAAATTCATAAAGGAATCCCAAGATAAGAACGACATGATGATATAAAACCAATTACAGTTTAGCAATGAATTTTAGCTGAGACACATGTAAAACTGGGTCACTGTTTTATTGGGTCGCAGGGTCGCGGGTTGCAAGAAGAGACCTAGGTGCGACCTTGCGACCTTGCGACTAGGTCGCTGGGTCGCGGGGTCGCAAATTACAAAAACAGAGGAAAACGCGACCTTGCGACCTCACGACCAGGTCGCTGGGTCGCAACTCTCTGAAAAATTGGGAAATGCGACCTTACGACCTCGCGACTAGGTCGCTGGGTCGCTGGGTCGCAAATTCCAAAAATCCGACGAAAATGCGACCTTGCGACCTCGCGACTAGGTCGCTGGGTCGCAGGTCGCGCTAGGGCTTGCCGGGGGGTTTTGTGCACGCGCGGCAGTAAGGTTTTCTCCCTTCTACTGAAGAATTATAAGCTAGCTGGGTCTAGGCAGAGTTGAGGAATGGCTTTAGGAGCAAGGGACAAGGCCATGAAAGGTTGAACCAGAAGTGTGGTGAGTTTGGGGAGTTGTAATGAAGCAGGGTCAAACAGAACATTAAAAAACTGGAAAAGAAACATTAGTTCATGCAGAGGGGAATTTAAAGGTCTGGGCAAGCATGAATTTGGCAATAAAAGTCTGCAAAGGAAAAAGTAGGAGAGAAACGGCAACTTACGTGGGAAAATCGCGCCATTCGACCTGTCAGAGCCGTTTCTTTCTATTCGTCGATTGTGAGAAATGCGACCTGGCGACCTCCTTTATATAAAAGGTCGCACGTGCGGGCAATAAATGTGGGGTCCCTAGGTCGCAAGTTTCGTTACTTAGGGGGTCCGCGACCTTGCGACCTTGCGGCTTGGCGACCTGGGGTCGCGGGGTCGCAGTTTTCATTAAAATTTGCGATTTGCGACTTAGCGACCTTGCGACCTGGCGACCTGAGGTCGCGGGGTCGCAAGGTCGCGAGGTCGCAGTTTTCATTAAAATTGGGCTTTGCAACTCAATGACCTTGCGACCTTGCGACCCTTAGGTCTCAGGGTCGCAAGGTCGCAGAGTCAGAATTTTCAAAAAACGAATTCTACGACTTTGCGACTTAACCTTACTGATTTTCACTTGGTTTTTCTCTACTTTCAAGGGGCTCCAAAAAAAAATTTTAAGTGGGATTTTTGTAGGGTGTTGTAGAAGCTACAACAGGTTCTTATAAATTTTATTTTGGTTGTACATTTTTGTTTTGAGGCCCATTTTTTACCTCAAAATTTCTCTAATGACTGCATTCCTCTCCCTCATAGTGGTGCTCTTAGAAAATAAAACTTAGTCACCACTATCACTCCAGTTATGGGTTTTATGTTTGTCCATAATATTTATCTCCTTCTTGTAGCCGTAGTTATTCCTTCTTTCAACGAGAGTGGAAAAGACCTCGAGTTGGTTATTTTCTTCATGAAACAAGTATCGGTATTTTCCAGTCACTAAGACATGGGAATTTTCCTGATTTTCCTCATGCTTCACCATTATGCATCGAAACAAAACCTCATCCTATTGTTACAGTACCTCTAGTGTGGATTTCACTGACATTGTTCTTCCATGTGGACTTGCAAGGCCTTTTTTCAAATGGTGTTGGGATGAACTAACTAGTGTGACTGTAGCATTACGTTAGAACCAACCTTGTGAGTGGTGGGGATTCTCCTTTTTGTGGACCTACCAATAAAATTCTCCCACCTTTTTGGACCTATACCTCCCATTCCCATTTTTCTTACCTAGTCTTCTTTTCCATAATATCCTTTTCTACAGTCGCACTCTTTGGTCGACATCAATTCATGTAGTGGTTCCTTCTACCATTCCCTTACCTTTATTCTTTCTTCCTTTTCATACCCTTTGTGGATCTATACACCTCCCTTCATTGTCCTACTCTTGTGCTACCTACTCCTCTCTACTTTTGTGTGCTTCTCATTCCCTTTATCCTTCTGTTAGTATAAAACTCTTGAAACTCTTACCTATTCTCCATAGGGTCCTTGGCTGGTGATTTATAACATTTCTCCATATTTCTCCTTCATCATGCCTCTTGGTGATCTTGACCTGGTCATCATGGTTTTCTGATTTAAATCACCTTGATTGGAATCAACTTATTCCACAATCACCACTTAGATCAAATTGATATGATGGTTCAGACAAGCGATCTGACTCCCTCCAGTTGGTCCTATCTAATTCAGATCTCTTCACCTCGGTATTAGCTATCCTTAACCACCTTGTCCCAATAGTCCATGGATTGTTTGATAGATTCAGGGCCTTTATTTGTTGCTAAATAAGATTCGGTAATCTGTTTAGACATTTTCTCTCTTTTATTGAAGATTTCCCTAAGTGGATTAGTCATTTTGGTGAAATTTTCACTATGTGATCATATCCTTTATTTATGTCTCTAAACCCTCACATATTGAACTATGTCATAACCAGTGCCTAGTCTGTAGACTCGTCCTCCACCATGAATTTTTCACATGATTACCTTTTTGCGGTGCTACCCCCAAAATAGTGTGATGGCTACCTTTGACCATGCTTGTGTTAATTCCAGCTCGTCCTCTTCCCTTCTAGCACATTAGATTGGTTCACCTATATTCTCCCTAACAACTCCAAACATCACCCTAACCATTATTCCTACAAATTATGAATTTATTTACATAAATATTACATATGTACATAGGGTATTATGCACCCCTCCCCCTTCCTATTATCGCTTGATCATCTAGCTTGCTTCTTGAAAGGAGGTGTAATCGAAAATTGTACCCATTTTTTCACAACACGTACTTGTTCCTCTAGTCCCCCATCTTCGACCTTGGCTTCATCGATGCTTCCCATATCCCTAGTATCGTCAAGATAATGGTTCTAATACATTGATTTTGTAACCTCTTTGATGATATCATTGTCCCAATAATCTTCGATGGCCACCATCTTGGGAATTTATACGATACAAATGTTTAACTTCCTAGTCTTAATCGAATGCGCATATTCTTTGAACTATAGAGGTGGTCCTTCCACTACACACTCACCTTTAATTTCTGAAATTTGAATATTATGGGGATCATAATTGTCCTCTCCCTTTTCTGCTACGTTGTAGCACTCCAAAAACTTGTGTACCCATTACAAGTGTTGATGTGCAGAACCTAGTGGTTTATAACTAATCATTGCTAGTTTGTGAACAACAAATATATTTCATTGCAAAACCTTTAAATATTCCCCCGATGTTGGATATTCTACTTAAAAGCTAAAGTTCACCCTGAAAATTTATGCCAGATTACGTGAATCTCGTGTTCCTCTGCGCACTTCCAAAGAAATATAAAAGTTGGTTGGAATGACATCCAGGGTGTGTATAAATTGATGTACCCATTCTTGTTGTGGCACCTATCCCCTATCCCATGATGCGAGGCACCAATTTAGGTGGGTTTTGAAACATTATACCCCTTAATATTTCTCTCCAAGGACCCCAAAGCTAGTCCTGAATTTGAATTTCAATAGTTATTTACTCTATTGCAATCCCACAATTTTCTCCTTATGCGCAACCCACCATTTGATTAGTGTAGCACACAACACAACAACTATTTTGGTAATCCTTTGTCATTTTGTTATCTACTCATCGTACTCCTAAAAAAACATATATACTTCTAACAATCCATAAAAACAAGGTGGATTATGCACCTCGGTCCCTAACCGATGCACCATCCTTGTAACATGTGCGCATCTCCTTGTGTTTTCTTCACAGCCAATTCTTCCAATTCTCCAAGGATTATTTTGATTCTAAGGGGTAGGATCCAATGTTGCACTAGCTTAGCACTCCATCAACTGTTAGATTCACATAGTCATCCCATCAAAATGTGAAATTATAAATATTATCCAAATCCTCTTGACTAAGCTCACCTTTCACAAACTTGGCATATCGATCCCCCTTCAAGTGGATCCAGTTGTGCAATTACTTGAATTTATCAACCTTCAAAATGATCTTATTTTTCTTTAGATTAATAATCTCCCTTATTATCAAAGGCTCATTCAATCCTCAGAAGAGTTGGATGGGGTCGATATCATACACAATTTTTATCACCTCGAAATTGACAGTGTTTGACACCCTGTCAATGTCCACATGTACTACTGGCAACCATATGATAAGGAAAATCCAATCTTGGTTGGCCAATCTGAGTTGAATTGGATACAAATTTAGCTTGGGTTTCCCCATCATTTCCCATGTTATTTTTGGTAAAACATTTACATCTGATCCTAGGTCCAAAAGAATATTTTCCATCTCATACACTCCAGTTTGTGCACCAAACCATACTTATTTACTAGTCCTTTTTCCTATGAGTAACTTGATTCACGACCCTAGGAAAAACTCATGCAATAGTATCCTTAGTTATGATAGCACATTGTACCATTATTTAACTTATCCAAGGCTTGAGGATCTTTTACTAACTCCAAACAACTTTGTATTTGACTATGAACTAGATCTATTATTTTCCTTTGTTCCATACCTATGATGGTATCAAATATCTTCAGCATGGCTACTTTATACCTAGCTTCTGCCCTATCCCATTCTTCTGCAACTATTTCTCATTGTGCCTCCTTATACGTCGTATTTTATTTTATAGGGTCAAACTTCAGAGGGGGTTCAAGAGATCTATTAACCCATTGGGGCTACAAGGTCTAGGGTATCGCAACATCAGTTATTGTTCTAACACCTCCTCGGGTTACCATGCCTACCTATTGTTGAGTCCCATGTGGCTCTATGATTATCATTAGTAAATTGGACCCCTTCTTTTCCTTCCACTTGAAAAATTAGCGGGGGGGAATTATCCATCAGATTATCTAAATATTTTTAATAAATACATGTGTAATAGGTATTGGTGTAATCTTGAGACAAGTGTCCCAGCTACCCACAATTATAACAGATTATGGTGCTTTGTCCTTGATCTAATCCTCCTCTTCCTATGCCTGGTCCTCCAGATCCTATAGTCATCATACCTTGTCCTCACCCTTGTTGGTTGTACTATCCACCTTGATTATACCCCAGTTGGTTGAATCCATTTTACATGGCTTCTGTCCCTTCAGAATCCTACATATGGAATGAATCAAATGTGTGCTAGGACATCAGCTCCAATGCGTGAAAATGGTTGATATCGTGTCCCACTAATTTTCAAAAAATTTAGAATACGATATGGGTTTTGGCCTCATTCTTTTGCATCATTCAGAAACTTGACAATATATGGCCCCATGCCCTACAGATCTTGCACCGCATTCCTCAACCATATGTAAGTAGATATATTGTGCCATTGTCGATATAGTCAATCAATTGTTGCATTCATTCCTACAATGACCCTCTGTTCGACAAATGGTGCGCCATACTTCCTCCCACTTATCCTTCCGTTTATTCAAGTCTTGAAGTTGGGAAGCCAATGCAGCCAACTGAGACTGCACCTATGCCATACCATTTTTCTCCCCTCCACCTACCAATGAGGTTTCTAATTTCAATGCCATCTCTAGGGCTTCCGACTGCATATCGATCCTATGTTGTGTCAATGGTATTCTAATATGTGGTAATAGTCCCATAATAATAAATTCCTTATGTTGCAAATATGAAATTTTGAATGTTAGCCTATCCTTCAGTACTTTAAACCACTAGTCGAAGTCCCATACTAATTCTCCTGGAATGTGATTGATCTCCTTGATTTTCATAATACATTGAGACTCCTACTTTGGCCTCAGAAATTCCATGACTAGTTCCTGCTTAATCTCAACTAAATACTTGTTATATCCAATTAGAGTTAGGATTTTGAACTTCATGCACCCTATTAGGGTGTGATCCCTGAATGTGGCTTCTAGATGTGTGATCTTTGTGGCCTCTTCTTGGACCTGCTTAGTTATCCAGATGAAATCACATACAAATAAGTGTTTTTTTGGGTCCTCAGTCCCAACACCATGAAACATGGGCATTCAAAAATTTACACCCATTATGGTAGTTTTCACTATACTTCCTGTCTAAGTACTCCTCCTTTCATGTGTTTTACTATTATAAAACTGTGCATTTGATTGCACACTTCCTTTTTTTTGAATACCTTGTGTCATCCTTCCTATAACTAGACCAATTCCATTGCTTCTACTATTTCCTCCTCTTTGAATATGTAATATTCCTAAATTAGCATACAACTAATTGGAATATTTATTTTTTATTTTTTCTCTTAGATGGAGGAATAAAATACGCTCTTGGTATGAATGAAGGTCATATAAAAGCTGGATTGAAGACCCTTAGGTGTGAAAAGGGCCTAGAACATGTTGAATAGGTCAACCTTGACCAAATCAAACAGTGTTGTTATGGAGGAGTGGCATTAATGGTGAGACAACGCAGTTTTGGAGGGAGATTGATTGCATGATGATGGAAACCCTAATGAGTGGGACCCAAGGTGAGAAGGCTCACATTGTTTATAAGGAAGAGGATGGCAGCCATAGGAGGTTATGCTATGATTATTATTTTGATATGTATGTCTATACTTCTTCCATTCTTCAGCTGTTTAGTTGATATTGTTGTGTTGTTTAGCACCGAGTGTTCCCGAGCGGGAATCCCATATCTTTCCTTGAGAGGCCTCTTGGAGGAGAATTTCACTTCATTTCCACACTCCGGCTTAGGTCCAACCTTCATTCTTCATCTACAACACCGTTTCTAGAGGGTTGAGAAACCCACTTTCTGAGCTAGTTTTTCATAGGAGGAAGGATTCCTTCTCTTGAGAGAACAACAAGGAGGGATTCTAAGCACATTTAATATTTTTTGCACTAGGCCAACCTATTCCCATTATTTACAATGCAATTTTAGTCTGGAATTGCATTATTTTGGAGGGCCACTTCAGAGAAGGATCTATTGGCTCTTTTAGAGTGTTTTCCATTGGGTGAAGGGTTCAGCCTTTCATTGGGGGATACCTTTGGAGGAGATCTACATCAAATCCATATGATTTTCAGCCTTCTATTTCAGGAGCTTCAGTTGTAGTGATGCTTCATCCCTAGGGCTGTAGATCACCATTTGTATTTGGATGTATTTCTGGAAACCCTTCCCGGGTTCTCTTGGAAAGGTGTCTAGGAGGCTAGATCTTCACTCCTAGCATTATTTGAGATATATTACAATAGATCTATATTGATCTATCATTTATGCAATAGTTATGCCCTAAAACTGTGTTGTCATGGATCATGGCACTTGTATGGTAGTATTTTTGCATGTATTGACATATTTTCTTAGAGGAGGCTTGTTTTGTATTTCTTGAGTGACTGGATCCTCAAGATCTTATGCCTATTATTTGTTGATATGTTTAATAATATGGCTATACATTTGTCTCATATCATGGTGTGTTTATTTATTCACTGTTATTTCCATTATTGTTTTCATATATTGTTGCTTCCCCATTTGGGAATATTACAGTGGTGTTCATATATTGCTACTTCCCCATTTGGAATATTACAGTGGTATCATAGCATAATCTTGGCTGAGCCTGTGGATATTAGCCATTATGCTATTAGGAGATTAAGAAGAAGGAGAAAGAGATCATAATGAAGGAGATAATGAGTTTTATCTCATCTCTTTTCAGATCTAAGAGGGACCTCACCAAGGAGGTCAAGAAAAGAAAAATGGAGAAAGGAAGTAAAACCACATTAGGGTTTCAAGATGAGGAAGGTCCATGTACTTCCTATCAGCAAAAAGAAGATCTGGTATTGCATAGAGCTCCAAAGAAACATGCTATGCCCTTTCCTTTTGAAGAAGATATGCATGGAGATGGGGAACACTTAGATCATGATATTCTAAGTGAGTATCTTGCAGAATATAAGTCTCAACCTAGAGCTTTCAAGGAGGATCTAACTCTCCCATAGTTCATTCAGCTCAAAGAAGAAAGGAGACCTTGCAGTAATAGAAGAAAAGAGGGCAATAGATTTCTATTGTCTTCCTTTGATGGGTCATCCTCACGCACAACAAGGGCTTGGGGAATGATGTTGGATGCATTTTTCCTGCTACATCCAGTAGTAGATAAGGAATTTGTTGAGATTGCAGCACCGTACCTTGAGGGTGAAGAAAAAATTTGGTGGTTCATCCATTTAAGTCATGCAAAAGTGACTGCATATGCAGATTTTACTCAAAGGTTGATCAAGAAGTTTGACAAAAATAAATCAGAGGGGAAGAAGCCTTCACCACTACTTGTCGCAGGAGAACTTGCATAAGGAGAAATAGCCCTTGCATCCTTGCAAACTGGTCTTGATCTCTTGACATATAGAGTCCCATGCACTATTCTGGAGATGCATGAGGAAGAGGAGACTTTCACTAGTGCTGATGCAACCATGGAAAAGCAGCCATCATCATTAATAGTTGGGGAAGCCATCACACCGAAATAAGGAACCCTTGTAGCAGTACAAGATGTTCCCAAACTTTACCAAGGTATGCACATATTTCCATTTCCTGTTATTTCAACACATCATATGGAGAATTATGGAAACATGCCGTGAGGACAAATGCATGGCCTAGGTTCAAAGTACATTGTTGATTTGGAGCAGTAGAATATCATTGCGCTGAGGACCCTTTATTTTTTCAAGGAAGAGATATACAGCCATCCTAGTATGTCATTTTTGAGCTGCACACAACTCTTGGGATTGGAGTGTAGAATTTTGGAGGATGGGATGAACATTATCCTGAGAAAAGCAATGCAGATCTATGTGTTTAGCATTGAGCATAATCTTGAGACAACACATGCACCATCATGGAGATCAGAAGCACTGTCATTGAGAAGTAGTGATGATTTGGGGGCCCAACCATTATTGGAGCATTCCAATGACCTTTCTACATGTATAGCATGGGATAGGCAGATCATTGATGAGAGACATCTTATATTCCATTGTTATGATGGATATTTTTTGATGAGAACTTCATTGCTCAGTGAGAATATTTTTCCTTCAGTATATTTGGATCCTTATGGGATCAATTTGGTCATTGAGAAGTGGTCTTAATTTGGATATCTCCACGAGATTGCATTTCAACATCCCATGAAATGCAAAGACATAAATCTGATTTGGGAGGGAGGTATTCTCCATTGAAGGAATACCAATTTTGAGCATGATGATAGACACTCACCATTGGTTGGTTGGGTGATGTTTATGAGAAAGAGGTTGGAAAGCCACTTGCAGATCTATGACACAGGGCAGCAGGAGGCACGGCTATGTAGGTTACCCTTGAAAGAGTTTGGTCATCTTATGAAACATCCTTTTTCAAAGAGTAGGGTGGTGGGTGGAACTTGGAATGGCACTCAAATCATATGGCAGCAAGGAGTATGGGTGTATTGGGGTGATGTGATATCTTTCATGTCAACCATCAGTTTGTTGCTCCATAGTTTATATGGTGATGGTGTTGGGAGGAAACAAGAGTTTTTGTTGATTTGGATGTTCTTGGGAGAGTATGGATTGATTTCCTTCCATACTTTTCATAATGTTGCAGGAGTAGGTGCTGACACTATCATGGTGCAAAGAAGCTACTCCTTAGCCTTGGAGGAACAGGAGGTACTTCCACTTTTGAAGGAATCTCCCATATATAGCAACATTATGCTTGATGATTTTGACATGTGGTATGTCAAAGGATGGAGCTATCAAATGACAGGAGCCTTGTCACAAAGGGCAACAACACTGTCACTTGGGAGTTTGAGTTTGTTGATGGAGTGTTCCCAAGATCACTTCACTTATGATGCACTTGACGAACAAGTAGGAAATGAGAATGATGGAGTAGTGGGTGGAGATATCTATTACCATGATATGATCTTCTTGAATTGGATTTCCAAGCATAAGAAGAAATATCTTCATGAAACACATAGTTCATTCCTCTTCATAGGAGTATGGTATACTAATATGGAGGCATCATTCATGGGTCTTATTATCACTTTAAACTGAGTACATGGTAAGAATTATGTTTTGGCACTTATTGATTATCTAACACAGTATTTTCATTCTCTTACCATCTCTCTATAGTTCATTGCTCCACAAGAGGGAAAGCCTCTATTTGGGCTTCATGGTCATTTGTGGACCAACATCTATGATGGAGATAGCCATTTATTGCATGGATTGGGGCAAGTGTTGTACTATTTCTTGTATTCTCAGTTGATATACAATTCCATTTACTATTTACTAGTAGATGAGATGACATGCACAACTAGAAAATTGTTTGAAGACAACTTGCCACATCATTTTTTGAAACTGCAGTTGGTAAAACTATGCTGTGATTACTAGTGAAATTGTTGGTACCTTCCAGCACTATGTAAAACCTTCAGTACCTCTCTCATTTGGATTCCATATGATGATAATGTCATATTCATTTTGTATGGGATGATCTGGGCAAGAACCAAAGAATGGGACTTTGAGGATCCTATTGCCTTTCTGCTTCATGAAGGCAACATTATTACAGCCAATATTCAACAGCAGCTCTACACTTATCATAAGTCGAGGGAGAGACCATGTGGGATGGGAAATTTGATCCATCATATTTAGCTATGCAGCCCACCTTCTTTGCAGGAGCCTAAGGTGGAGGAGATGTTTGACGAGTTAACATGTTGGAGGGTGACTCAATTTTTGTGGATGATAGCTTGGGGATGGAGGCTTCACATGGGGATGATGGTTCCCAATATATTTCAGATTCCATGCCTCAAGAAGGCCTCTAGAACACATATAGTTGCTTCCATGGATGTCCCACTTTTTCATGATGAGAACCATTTGGACTTTTAACCAAAGGCATACTTATACACATGGGAGGAAAAACTTGAGGACATATTGATGAGAAAGCATCTTGTTATTTTGGGGAAATTATCACTTGAGGATGCTATAGGAGGAAGAGGAGAGGCTCTTCAATTCTATCCTTGCAGTTGCTTGAGGACAAGCAACATTTGGAAGGGGAGGACTGTAATATTCCTAAATTAGCATACAACTAATTGGAATATTAATTTTTGATTTTCGCTCTTAGATAAATTAATAAGAGGGTATGGAGACCCATACTTCTCCTTAGTAGGAATAAAAGACACTCCTAGTGTGAATGGAGGTCATATAAAAGCTAGATTGAAGACCCTTAGGTGTGAAAAGGGGTTGGAGCATGTTGAAAAGGTTAACCTTGAACAAATAAAACAACGTTCTTTTGGAGGAGTGGCATTAATGGTGAGACAGTGAAATTTTGGAGGGAGATTGATTGCATGATGATGGAAACCCTAATGAGTGGGACCCAAGGTGAGAAGGCTCAAATTGTTTATAAGGAAGAGGATGGTAGCCATAGGAGGTTATGTTATGATGATTAATTTGAAATGTCTATTTATACTTCTTACATTCTTCAGTTGTTTAGTTTAGATTGTTGTGTTGTTTAGAACCTGGTGTTCCCGAGCGGGAATCCCATCTCTTTCCTTGAGAGGAATCTTGGAGGAGAATTGCACTTCATTTCCACACTCAGACTTAGGACCAAGCTTCAACCTTCACCTACAACATAGTTTCTGCAGAATATTGTGTTGTGTTGCAGGGTGTTGCAATGGAGGGTTGAGAAACCCAATTTCTGAGCTATTTTTTTATAGGATGAAGGATTCCTTCTCTTGAGTGTTGGAAAAATACTAAGAGGGGGGGTGAATCAGTATTTAGAGCTTGTTTAACATATTTTAACTTTTTCTTTTACATGATTCCATACATGGCTTCTATGAAGCCAACTGGCATATACACGCGCAAATACTAAAAGAAACTAGCGTATATTGATATAACGTTACAGATTAGAAAAAAATTTCAGGAACAATATTTAACATAGTTTATCAGTCATGCATCTATTAGATAATCAGTAGATATGTGCAGTAATAGAAGTATAAATAATCACACACATGAACACCAATATTTAAGGTGGAAACCCAAATCGAGAGAAAACCACCATTGTTTTTGTCTCTGTCTTCAATATTTATTATATGGAAAACTATTTACAATATTGTACTGATGCAGACTCATATCAGTACGCAAGCATCTACCTGTAGAAGGCTTAAAACCTTCTCTTGTTTTCAAGATGCTACTGGAAGGGAGCTACAATCCCCTTTCTTCTTGTTTACCAGCTACTTCTGGAAGGGAGCTTCAACCCCCTGAATAGATCACCAGCTTCTACTGGTAGCAAGCTTCTACTTCCATACTGAAGGCTACAACCCTCAGAACCACTGCAGATCAAGTTTCATCAATTTTCATACTGGATCAAACAGCATCAACACAACTCATCATAAACATCAATAACCATAAGTTTTACCAAATACATCAATTAGAACAGTGAGACCACTATAATCAGATCATCAGAAATAACCCAGACTTCAAAATAAATATGCAGATACAAACTCAACCTTGAACCATCATCAATTTAAAATGCATATGCTACTTCGCTTCACTGAACCCGTGTATATACAGGCTTTTCTTCACATCAACCTGTGTATAGCTCTGTGAATAATATTTTTCATAATGTAATCAGTCTCAGATCCAGATTTGAGGCTTCCAGTCAGATATTTTTAGAAATGCAGAACCCTTCATCAGTTAGTCACCATCAGCAGACAAATAGCAGGAATGAAAAAAAAATACCTCTGCAATAAGCTTCAGAAAACCCTAACTTCCATACACGCTTTTGCTGAAGCGAACCTGCGTATATATGCACTTTTACTGAGACCAACTAGCGTATGGATCCGTAAATGTAAACTTTGCAGAATGAACCAGATCCATAGACGTTACCCAGATTTCTTCATTTGTCTTCAGCAAACTTGCGCCAAGTCATAGATCTAGTCATTTCTTCAATGGATCACATAAGAGCATAGTCATTTCAGATCTACAGATCCTGAACCATCATTGTATCCATGGGTGCATCATAGATTCAGATCTATAAATTAAAACAGAGTTCATCCCATGTTGATATTCCTTAGATAAAATTATTCATTAACAACCCTTACTCCTGCACCCTTTTCACTATGATCTTCTTCTCTTTATATAGATTTAGCCTTTACCAATACCATGAGTCAAAACCACACAAATGCTAATGGTATTCTTGGACAGAATCAAATAGACAATACAACACTCAATACTGTGGGCTAATACCATGGAAATGCCCCTTGGTATCATAAATTTAGAGCGCAAAAAGGCATACGCGACTTGGACCATTCGAATCCGCGTGTATACGTGATTTCTTGTCATAAAAACTACGTATATACTTTTCCTGAATGTATACGCGGGTTGCCTTCATAAAAGTAGCGTATACATTGCATCCATACGTGATTTTCCTTCATCAAACCTACGTATACATTGTGACATCTTATATTTATCATTGCTCTGGCACTTATTGGAATTCCTTTCTTTGTCATATCTGAACTGACTTGTAGAATCATCATTTTTACATCTTTAACAAATAGGTTGCTATCAAAAAGGAAACTCATCAAGAGGTTTCCATCAAGTACAACATCATCAAGTAGGGTGCCATCAAGGACAACATATTTCATCATATTGCCAACAATCTCCCCCTTAGGACTTGATGGAAACCATGATGGTGTTTGATTGCCACAACAGATAAATTCAATAATCATAACCATTATTCAAACACCAAAATACTCTCCCCCTTTGACATCAAGGGAAAAGGGCAGACCAAAACAAGGTTTTACTTGTAGAAAGTAGAGCTCTGTAGATCTGTTGTGCATTGAAATTACCATACTCCCCCTGAGTTCATGCTAACCAAGGACTCATACTTACTTACATCAATGATCAAACCAAGTGAAATTACATATTTGACTCAACTTCCCAACCAAGTGGGTTTAAAAATTTAGAACAAGTCCTTACATGATTGAATATAACAATTTTACATCATAGGTCTCAACATGAACTTTTCATCAAATTATAGATATGACTATTTATGACCAAAACCAAAGAATCTCAAACATGAGATCATAACACAGCAACCAATCAGAATGCCAAAAATGCATTCTTTCCCACAAGACAAGTGCTCCCCCTTAGCTTGTGCACCCTGAGCACCTTCAACAACAAATCATCAAAGCATATTCATCAAGGAGAAAAATATCAGAGAATGATATAGAAGGATGAATACTGGAACAACAAAAGATATTACCCAACAGTAGCATAGTTGTTCTGAAACGCTGACTCAGAGAATTTCTGTCAGCAAAACCTATACGCGGTTTTATGCATAGGAACTCGTGTATATACGTGACTTTTCTTTATGGAACTCGCATATTGAATTTAATCTTCTGAAATTAAGTAGATTTGATTAGAGAGACAGAGACAAATCCTAGCTTCTGTCTGAGATATTCGAATGCTTCCCGAGGTAGAGTTTTAGTAAATATATCAGCAACTTGATATTTGGAGGGAACATACTCCAATTTAACCTTTTGTTCAAGCACTTGTTCATGTAGGAAGTGATACTTTATAGGAATGTGCTTGGTCTTGGAATGCATAATAGGGTTCTTTGAGATACTAATGGCACTTGTATTATCACATAGAATGGAGATGGGAGATAAAAATTTGATTTCAATGTCTTGTAAAGTTTACATCATCCAAAGTAGTTGTGTGCAACATGATGCAGCAACCACATATTCTGCGCCTATTGTAGATAAGGCAATAGAAATTTGTTTCTTGCTGAACCAATATACCAATCGGGGCCCCATATAGAATGCACCACCAGCAGTACTTTTTCAATCATCAACATTTCCAGCTCAATCTACATCTGTGTAAGCATGAAGAGTGAGATCACCTTGAGTCCCTTGTAGGTATTTGAATATTCTTTTTACAGCCTGAAGGTGTGACTCTTTTGGATTAGCTTGGAATTGTCCAAATATCCTGACTGCATGCATAATATCTGGTCTTGTCCCGGTTAGATAAATCAGACTTCCAATAATGGATCTATATTCTGGTTGATTCATCATGGGAGAATCATCATGAGAACTGAGGTTACACCCAGTTACCATTGGTGTACTTACAGGTTTGCAGTCTTCCATCCCATACTTCTTCAAAATTTGCTTAAGATATTTTTCTTGATATAAAAATATGCCATATGTTGCTTGTTGCACTTGTAAGCCAAGGAAAAATGTTAGTTCCCCAAGTAAAGACATTTCAAATTCTTGCTGCATAACATAAGAAAATTTCTGACTCATGGACTCTTCATTACTTCCAAAAATGATGTCATCAACATATACTACTACAATCAATAGTTTATCATTTTCAGTTTTTGTGTATAAGTTGTTATCAGCAGATCCCTTTGAAAATCCTTGTTGATGAAGATATTTTTCAAGACAATAGTACCATGCCCTTGAAGCTTGTTTGAGACCATATAAAGCCTTTTAAAGTTTACAAACAAGTTTTTCATCATTGCCCAAAATGAATCCTTCTGGTTGTTCTATATAAACTTCTTCTTCTAGATCACCATTGAGGAAAGCAGATTTAACATCCATTTGATAAACTTTGAATTATTGAAAGCTTGAAAAGGCAAGAAACATTCTTATGGCTTCTAGTCTAGCTATAGGAGCAAATGTGTCTTCAAAGTCTATACTTTCTTGTCAAGCATACCCTTTACAAACAAGTCTAGCTTTGTTTCTAATAACATCTCCATTTTCATTTAACTTGTTTTTGAATATCCATTTTGTTCCAATAACATTTTTATCATGAGGTCTAGGAACTAATTCCCAAGTATGATTCTTTTCAATCTGATCAAGTTCTTAATTCATGGCTTGAATCCAACATTCATCTTTGCTAGCTTGATTGACATTCTGTGGTTCAATAGTGGATAGAAATTCCAGATAACTAGGAGATCCTACAAGAGTTCTTCTTTTTTGGACACCTGATCCCTTTTCTCCCAAAATTTGAGATTCTAGATGATTCTTTTGAACATACCTGGATGGAGCCTTTTCAGATAGATATTCTTCTGTTGCTCCATTGGGTTCACCTTCTATATTGTTGATATTTGATGCAGGAAGATATACATCACCATCATCTTCATTTGTTGTTGGTATTTCCCCTTTTGGAGCTAAGAGAGACTCATCAATTACAACATCAATGCATTCAACAATCTTCCAAAGTCTTTTATTGTAACATTTATATGCTTTACTTCTAGAAGAGTAACCAAGAAATATTCCTTCATTTGCTCTAGGTTCAAACTTACCAATTTTTTCATCATTGTTCTTGATAAAACATTTCCTTCCAAAAACTCTAAAATGCTTTACAGTGGGAAGATTACCATACCAGAGCTCATATGGAGTTTTATCACTGTTCACACGAACATGTGCCCTGATAAGAATATTTAAAGTGGTATATGCTGCTTCTCCCCATAATGTGTTAGGTGTTCAAGAATCATCAAGCATAGCTCTAGCCATTTGTTGAACTGTTCTATTCATTCTTTCTGCTACGCCATTTTGTTGCGGGGTACCAGCTACAGAAAATTGTCTTTTTATGCCATGTTGTTCACAGAAATCAAAGAATTCATCTAATATATATTCACCTCCTTAGTCAGATCTAAGACATTTGATTTTTAGATCTAATTCATTCTCACCCAGGGCTTTGAAGATATGAAACTTTTAAAATGCTTCATCTTTGTGTTTTAGCAACCCAATCCAACAGATTCTAGAGAAATCATCAATAAACATAATATAGTATTGTTCTCCATGGGGTGACTTTTTCCTCATAGGTCCACATAGGTCGGTATGAATGAGTTCAAGAGGCTTACTTGCTGATCCTTCTTTGGCATTTAATTGCACTCTAGTTTTCTTACCGAATTGGCCAGATTTGCATATGGTACTTTCAGGCAGAGTAATGTTGGGAAGATCACGAACAGCTTTGAGTCTGCTAGATTTTCTAATTTGAGAGAAGCTCAAATGCCCCAATATTCTATGCCACAACCAATTTTCTGAAGATTTACCCAAGTAACATTGTTCTTTACAACTTTTCTATACATACAAATTGCTTGGTGTTCTAGTTCCTTTTATTATTGTTTTTCCTATGCCAAGTTCACGTACCACACATTCTTTTGAGCTAAAGACAACTTCAGTTCCTTGATCACACATTTGACTTACACTTAACAAGTTATGTTTTAATCCATCCACATACATAACATTGTTAGCTTTCACCTTTTCCTTTAGAAAAACAGAACCTTTTCCCTTAATGACAGTAGGAGTATCATTTCCAAAAGTAACATTATTTTCTCTTTCTAGAGCATTTTATGCAATAAGTTTATTTCTGTCACCTATCATGTGTTTTGAGCATCCACTATCAATGTACCATTGATTTTATTCTCCTTCTACAAATAAATCTATGCCACAGTTCTCAACCTGTATGTCCTTCTTTCTCCATACCTTGGAACTTTAAGGTATATGCTCTTTTGGTTGAAGTTTGCTCCTGCATTCAAATTCTTCATGACCAAAGTTATTGCAATAAGCATATTCAATTTCATTTTGAAGAGGAGAAAATTTTTTGTACGTATTCTTCTTTATTCCAGTCTCATTTCTTTGCTTTCTTGCTTCTCTGGTGATGATGATTTTGTATGCAACACATTGAGCAACTTTATGACAAAAATTATGACATGAGAAACATTTTCCATTAAAGAAGAAATTTCTGTGATGATGGAACCTTCTATTTGTGTTTACCTGTTGATTGGTATTTCTATGAAAGATATTCCTATTATTTTTCTTTGTATTAAGGTGGTCATGCTTTACCTATATAGTTTCTTTGTTCCCTTGCTGAGTGATAGAACGTTGTAGGCTGGCAGTAGCTGCATTTAGATAGTTTGGTGCTGAAGACTGAGAGGATTCTCTGACATATCCAAGACCTGTCTTTAAAAGAGGATAACATTGTACCTTGATAATTTCATCTAAGGTTTCAGATCCTTTAGCAAATCTAAGATTCAAAGTTTTCACTTTCTCAATTTCTTTTCTTAGACATACTATTTCACATTCTAATTTCTCATTGTGTTTCTCTTTTTCTACAAGCTGATTCTTTAGATTTTCTATGGATATTTTGTTTTCTTCCAAACATATTTTGAGTTGATTGATTTCTTCAAGAAAATCATTATCTTCTACAACATCCATAAGGGTATCCTTAGCCTCACTAGAATCTTTTTCAAATGCCATGAGAAGTCTAACATCTTGATCAGATTCTCCTTCTTCACTATTTGATAACCCATCACTATCTTCATGAGTATAATAACTTTTTCTATTGATAAAACGATTCTTATTTCCTTTTGCTACTTCCTTTCCTTTTTCATGAATTTCCTTATGAGGACATTTTGCAGCATAATGACCAACTCTTCCACAAGCAAAACATTTAATGGGAAGCTTACCTCTGAACCTTTTGCAGCAGCTCTAAAGACAACTTTTTGACTTCATATGGAACTCCTTTTCTCATTTCACAAGCAGTTAGAATACCATGAAGTTGAAAAATAGTAAGAGTTTGTAGATCCTGCTTCTCTTCAATAGAAGACACTTTTGACTCAAATTTGGAAGTTAGAGATCTTAAAACCTTTTCTACCAGAGTATTTTCAGTTATGGTTTCAGCCAAATTTCTCATACGATTTACAATATCATCCAGATGTAAAAATAAAAAAGAAATGCTCTCCTCATTATGAATCCTGAGATTTTCATATTGAATTCTGAGAGTTTGGAGTTTAGCACATTTTACCTTTGTATCGCCTTCATAGCTTAGAATGATTTTTTCCCATATCTCCTCTGTTGTATTCAACTACATGACTTTGACAAATTCTGATTAAGTTGAACTTCCCAATAATGCATTGACCGCCTTTGCATTAGTTTCATAGTTCTTTCTTGTCATTGCATCTGTTGGAACTGAGGCTGGATATTGATAACCTCCTTCAACTATAGCCCATACATCTGCTCCAAGAGACTGAAGATAGGATCTTGTCCTTGTATTCTAGAAGATTAAATTGTTTACGTTGAAGAGAGGAGGCATGATAGATGCTGTCCCATCTTGATTGCTCATCTTGGCTGATCTTCCTTCTAGCGGCTAAGCTTATTTAGAAGGACCTAATCTAATACCAATTGTTGGAAAAATACTAAGAGGGGTGGGTGAATTAGTATTTAGAGCTTGCTGAACATATTTGAACTTTTTCTTTTACAGAATTCCATATGCGGCTTTTATTAAACCAACTCGCGTATACATTTGCAAATACTGAAAGAAACTAGAATATACTGATATAAAGTTACAGATTAGAAAACAATTTCAGGAACAGTTTTTAACACAGTTTATCAGTCATGCATTTGTTAGATAATCAGTAAATATGTGCAGTAATAACATTATTAATCATCACAAACATGAAACACACATGAACACCAGTATTTAAGGTGGAAATCCAAATTGGCAGAAAACCACTGCTGCTATCGTCTCTGTCTTCAATATTTATTATACGGAAAACTGTTTACAATATTGTACTGATGCATACTCATATTAGTACACATGCATCTACTTGCAGAAGGCTTACAACCTTCTCTCGTTTTCCAGCTGCTACTGGAAGGGAGCTACAACCCCCTTTCTTCTCATTTACCAGCTACTTCTGGAAGGGAGCTTCAACCCCCTGAATAGATCACTAGCTTCTACTGGTAGGAAGCTTCTACTTCCATATTGAAGGCTACAACCCTCAGAACCACTGCAGATCATGTTTCATCAATTTTCATATTGGATCAAACAACATCAACACAACTCATCATAAACATCAATAACCATAAGTTTTACCCAATACATTAATCATAACAGTGAGACCAATGTAATCAGATCACCAAAAATAACCTAGACTTCAAAATAAATATGCAGATACAAACTCAACCTTGAACCATCATCAACTTAAAATGCATACGCTACTTCGCTTCACTGAACCCGCATATATATGCGCTTTCCTTCACACAAACCTGCGTATAGCTCTGTGAATACTATTTTTAATAATGTAATCAATCTCAGATCCATATCTGAGGCTTCCAGTCAGATATCTTTAGAAATGCAGAACACTTCATCAGTTAGTCACCATCAACAAACAAATAGTAGGAATGAAAAAAAAGACCTCTGCAATAAGCTTCAAAAAACCTTAACTTCCATATGCGCTTTTGCTGAAGCGAACCTGCGTATATACGTGCTTTTACTGAGACGAAATAGCGTATGGATCTATAAATGTAAACTTTTCAGAATGAACCAGATCCATAGACCTTACCCATATTTCTTCATTTTTCTTTAGCAAACTTGCGCCAAGTCATAGATCTAATCATTTCTTCAATGGATCACACAAGAGCATAGTTATTTTAGATCTATAAATCCTGAACCATCATTGTATTCATGGGTGCATCATAGATTCAGATCTATCAATTAAAATAGAGTTCATCCCATGCAGATATTCCTCAGAGAAAATTATTCATTAACAACCCTTACTCCTGCACCCTTTGCACTATGATCTTATTCTCCTTATATAGATTTAGCCTTTACCAATACCATGAGTCAAAACCACACAACTGCTGATGGTATTCTAGGAAGGAATCAAATGCACAATACAACGCTCAATACTATGGGCTAATACCATGGTAATGCCCCTTGGTATCATAAATTTAGAGCGCAAAAAGGCATACACGACTTGGAGCGTTCGAATCCACATGTATACGCGATTTCTCGTCATAAAAGCTGTGTATATACTTATCCTGAATGTATACACGGGTTTCCTTCATAAAAGTAGCATATACATTGCATCCATATGCGGGTTTACTTCATCAAACCTGCGTGTACATTTTGACATCTTATATTTATCATTGCTCTGGCACTTACTAGAATTCCTTTCTCTATCATATCTGAACTGACCTGTAGAATCATCATTTTTACATCTTTAACAAATAGGTTGCTATCAAAATGACAACTCATCAAGAGGTTTCCATCAAGTACAACATCATCAAGTAGGTTGCCATCAAGGACAACATATTTCATCATATTACCAACATTGAGAGATCAACAAGGAGGGATTCTAAGCACATTTTAGATCTTTGGCACTAGGCCAAACTATACCTATTATTTGCAGCACGGTTTCAGTCTAGAATTGCATTATTTTGGAGGGCAGCTTCAGAGAAGGATCTATTGATTCTTTTAGAGTGTTTTCTGTTGGGTGAAGGGTTCATCCTTTCATTGGGGGATACCTTTGGAGGAGATCTACATCAGATCCATATTTTTTTCAGCCTTCTATTTCAGGATCTTCAGTTGTAGTGATGCTTCAACCCTAGGGCTGTAGATCACCTTTTGTATTTGGGTTTATTTCTGGAAACCCTTCCCGGGTTCTCTTGGAAAGGTGTCTAGGAGGTTAGATTTTCACTTCTAGCATTATTTGAGCTATATAACAATAGATCTATGTTGATCTATCATTTCTGCAGCTATTATGCCCAAAACTGCATTGTCATCGCTAATGGCATTTGTATGGCAATATTTTTTCATGTATTGACATATTTTCTTAGAGGAGGCTAGTTTTGTATTGCTTGAGTGACTGGATCCTCAAGATATTGTGCCTATTAGTTTCTGATATGTTTAATAAGATGGTTGTACATTTGTCTCATATCATGATGTGTTGATTTATTCACTGTTATTTCCATTATTGTGTTCACATATTGCTGCTTCCCCATTTGGGAATATTACAATGGTGTTCATATATGATGCTTCCCCATTTGGGAATATTACATAATACAATTACTTCCTACACTAGTCATATCAGTGCATTGAGTGCTTAACTCCTATTCCATGGATGCGCGCAGGGTGGTGAATTTGACCCCGTGCATGGTATAATTCTAATGTTCTAGTTTTGAATCTCCAGTACTGCATGGAATCATTTATTCCCTCTCTCTTTCCTCCACTCATGGCATGACAAACTATGTGCCTTCATATCTCTTGTCACTAACATTACTCTGTGTCCTATGATGGCCTCTCCTAACCCCTCCCTATGGGACCATTTCGACAAGTACCAACATTAGCCAACATCTTCCCAGGTCACCCCGTCGATACCTCCTCCCACTCCTCAAAGTACCATCATCACAAATATCTTTCTCCATCCTTTCATTTTTAATTTTATGCACAGTTATGGACCCACTTCCAGCCTCAACTAAAACCTTTTTTCCTCTTTCCCTTTCCTGCTTATCATACCATCTCTTGTTCCCCCCCACTTCTCCATACATGTAGGAAATTTAGTTTCTCATGGTATCGGACTCCGAAATAAAAATACCATGGTTATACAACATCATTTTATCGACAACAAGATTGACTATATAATATTCTACTCGGTTCCTATTGGATTTAGGGGTCTTGACCCATGTTTAGTTTAAGGTTTTCCAATAAACCCTGATACTACTGGCCCTTTCGGCAATGGCCTGCTCGCGCAGGCCAAGGTCTCACCCGAAGTAGTATGGAAGGATACTGGAACCATGTTTCCGCACCCTGAGAGAGAGAGAGAGAGAGCATTAATTAAAGGGGGTCCCTTCGGATCTAACAGACTTGCGTAGGAGAAGCCCAACACATGACCCTTTTAACAGTATATCATCTAAGCATAGATCGTTATTAACATGTAACTTGAGTAGAGTATATTAACCAGAGCTATGCATTCCTCATATTGCATCCACGTGTGCATCAGTATATCATACGTATTTGGTAAGAAAACACTATCTTAGAACATAAGCATAGCCAATAATCATAACACAAGAACATTAAAATATCATCAAAAAACTTCTCATTCATTCAAATTTAGATGTGACTTACAGACTATATTCACAGCCAGTGCGATCCGCACACAACAGGACTTTGGGGTTTGCACGCACACAACCAGCAAGAGCCCTTACCTAGACAATCGACACAAAACATCCACAAGTTCGTATCGAAGCTTTAATTACTTCTTACCTAGCCTTCTCTAGACTCGATTTATCTATCTATTTATAACATATTAGCTTGCACTACTCTATGGTATGCAAATCGTGGTTTGCGGATTCCTGGTCTACCCTTTGACCCATTACAATACATCGAGGCTTTGACCCGCCCCAAAGCCCCTGCGCTAGACCAAGTATTACAACATATTACATAACTGGGCCAAAAATGCGGTTAGGGGACCTCATTCCAACAATCCCCCAACACAGTCTTGTGACTTTTCCCAAGTCATAGTACGAACAAGGTCTTCATCGTTTCCTAGAGCTGCTCGATAGAGGCAGCCAACAGGGGCATAATATCTATGCTCTGTGCTACTACGTTTTGCGCAATATCAACCAGATTTTGTGAAGTTGGTCCTTAAGTCGCGGTGGTGACAATTTCCAAGGTCTGATTCAACTATCTCATGACCCCTTCTAACTCATGTGAAACCTTAAGAGCTTCATCAGCCCAGGGCGTCAGATGGTCACTGTGTACCAGCTTCTTGCACCATAGCCCCACAATTTCATTTATGAGCGCGTGGCTAATCCAGAGGCGCACTAGTCGTTGGGCTGGGACAAGGATGGGCATAGTGGCTTCCATCTACTCAAAATCTTGCTCCTTTTGGTTCAACCCTTGATCGATTTGGTGAAGCAGGGGGTCACGCTGCACTCGAGACCATAACTCCATAGCAGTTTGAAACAATGCGGTGCCCTGAGTGATCTACGTGGTAATAGTGGTTATAGCGTCTGTGACCAGCATGGATCTCTGGGCACGCACCTTCTGGGAGGGGGGGGGGGGCGGGGTCTTAAGCTGTAGCTTGGCCTGTAGCGATGCTATCTAAAGCTCCAAATCAGCCTTAACAACCTAAACCTTAGTCTGAGATGCCTTCAAAGAAGTAACCAAGCCTTCAACCTTGGGTTGCGGCACAACGGAGGTAGGAATTACTTCGGGCATGTCTTCGAAGAGTCGGTCAATCAATTACTCCAATTCAGCCTGATGCGCAATAACGGCGATGTGTGTAGTCGGGCTTAGGCGGCTTCAACAGATTTAGTCACAATGGTCTACTCGACCTCACTAAGGTGTTGCTACACTCCCATTTCTCTGTGCTGAAGTTCACTGGTCATGGAGGTAAACAATTCATGTTGCTGCGCACCTGTCAAGCGCTCAACATCAAGATCAACTGAAGAGCATGCACATACTTGGTTGCATAATTCTGTGGGCATCATTGCAAACGCTGCGCCTAGGAGGGGGCAGATCCGATTGTCTGTGACGGTGGTCAGGGTTGTGATTGTAGCTAGCTAGCCCGCTTAATGCTGCCTCACTTGATCCACACTCGCTTGATTCCACCTAGATTGATTGACACTCACTTGAAGGGTGTCTGCTTTTATTCAGAGAGCCTGCAACTCAAATTGAAAAACTTTTATCGTGGCCTTGTGTTGTCCTTCCAAAGAAGCCCATCGTTCCTTGGACATGATGGTGATGGCATATGCAATTTTCTCTAGGTCATCCTCTGTCAACATAATCTTTATGTCTGCGTCGGGCTTAATAGCCTTACGCTTCTTCTTGGATCCCTTAGGAGGTTCGTTGGTGTGTTTGATACCATGCGGGGATGCCGTGTCTGCGCCACAAATCCCATTGAGGTCCTGATCCTATTGGGACTCCATTTTGGTATGCACGGTAGCACTCTTAACGATGGTGGGGATCGTATGATGCGTCGTAGCAGGAAGCTCCAAAGCCTTCACTGTGGCTGGCGGCATAGTATCCTATGGGGTTGCGCTTTCGCCAGATGTCCCTGTTATGCTTGTGTCGAACGTCTGGGTAGCAATATTCCACTCAGGTGGCCAATTTACAATCACATGGTCAATCTGTGCTTCTATGGCCATATAAGGAAGGTTATACCAAGTTGGATCTTTGTGGGTCCAAATCTACACATTATGCATGGTAACCTGGAATGTCGCGATATCCTTGTATTGTTTGTAGGCCATAGGCAACAAGTGCGGTTGGGAATGAATTTCCGTTGCCAAGGGTCGATCACATAGTACCCAAAATACCTTGTTCTCTACGACCCGCTTGGGATCCTTCGAATCCCAAAGGTTAGAAAATTGTGCTTCTTCACACATGCCTGGCTTGAGAGCAAGGAATATTGCTTCTTCAGGTGTCTCCCACGCAACTAAAGCAATTAAAAATATCATCCAGGAGTAGCAGAAATCTTTTCCTTGATCCTGGGCCTCGCGCACATTGTCTAGGAATTCATCGACAAGGTATTGCGACTAGTTGAAGTAGACTCCCTTTTCTCATCTATCGGCGAGTTGAATTACATAGGCAGGGGTGACCGTTGCCTGGAATTTGCGCATCAATTTTCATGCAAGTAACACGGTACCCATGAGCATCCCTGGATCATTGATTATATCTATCTGAAACCCTCTTTGGTGGAGAATGATATGGTATCTATTCCGGACATCATCAGCAATCTACTGCTCGTACTTCTTGCCAATGCCCTCCTTAGGACTTGGCCCATGCATGGGGAGGCTGGTGATTCGGTGAATCAATGAAAAATCAATCGGTATGCAACCTTGGATCCATAAGCACCCATCATGCACCAGTGCCAACAGCTGGCGAATAATCAGGTCGGTGATGTTGTTATGACCAAAGTGGGGGATGTGAAAAACATTTAAGATCTCTGACCCAGAAAATCCACGTGCCCATGACATTGGCTCTAGCTTCAGTACGTTTTCTTACATTACCTTTTCAAGATATATCTCTGGAGCTAGCATAGGGAAGGCGTCTAGTTTTCACATATCATGATCATAAAATTTAATGAGGGGGATGCCTCCAAACATATCTCCCTGTAAGGGCACTTCCTGCGGGACCAGAGGCATCTGAAGGTAGGCGCGGATGACATCGATATTATTGGGGGAACGCGTCACTGGTTTTCTTCGCTTAACATAAGGTGACAGCCAGGTTAGCAGAGCCGGTTGCAAGGCTTCCTCTGTAATCGTCATAGGGTGCTTTGATGAATTAGGCGATCATCCCTTAGACACTTTCAGGGGGGAATGCATAATCCGAGGGGGTGTGTGTGGTTTCACCCCAGCCCACTTCGTCTCTCTTTCCTTTCCTGTCTCTATGCCCTTCACCTTCCCTTTTCCCTTCCTTTTCATTGGCGTAGAGATGACCTCCTCCATTTCAGGGGTTACTTATAATACCTCGTTAGATCCAAATTCCACGGAAGTCATGACAAGTAGTGACTCATTAGGGTTTGTAGCGGTCATTCTTGCTCGAAATATAAATTCGGGGTTGCTACTATCAGAAGGAGTAGCTCGCTCAAACATGTGGATAACAATTACACGGACTAGATGAAATTCACCGATGTGACCAAGGCACGAGAGTTTTGGGAAAAAAATAAACCACTTGTGACTAACGCCCCTCTCCTTATAGCTCATGATGATGGAAAATGGTCGGATTAGCATTAATTGCAATCTATAATTACAGAAACAGTAAAAAATCATCGTAAATTTCCACATTAATTGCCAATTTCCCGTTCTGTTTAATGGTAAACTCGGTTTTCCATGCAATTGCCCTGTTCCAATGGCTAGTATTTTCCACCGTATACAACCCCTACGCTTGCATCACACCCTTTTGTACCTCCTTCCCTGTGCATCATCTTTGCGCATTCGCCGACCCTGCCTTCGTTTTCATGCCCCGATGTGTGCAACATCCTTTACACAGCTACTCCGAACATATAATCATTTGGTCGACACTGGGTTGGACCTATAGGGTTTCAAACGACTTCCATTAATGTACCCCTGCAAGAAATCTCCACGCAACGTAGCCATTCTGACCGCACCTCCATCGGTAATCTCCGTCACTATATACAGGCCCAATCAGTGCTTACAGAACTTCAACGAGTGTCGCACAAACTGGCTATCGTAAAGTAGTACCAATTCATCCTCATCAAAGATATTCAGCCAAATATGTCGATCATGGCTCGCTTTTTCGCAAGCCTTCTGAACCTACCGAGGAACTAAGAAATGAACCGATATTCTTCCAGTGTCACCAGCTGTGCCAAGCACTCCTGCATGATGTTTGGTTCCTCCATGTTTGTGAAAGCTAAGATGCACGCTCCTCCATGATGTTTGGTTCCACCATTTTTGTGAAAGCCGAGATGTGCAGGCTGGGAAAAATGTATTCCATAGGCATGACGGCCTCCTTCCTTTAGACCATTCTGAAGGACGTTTTTCCCATGAGTTTCTTACATGTATTCCTGTAGGCCCAAAGTAATGAGGGGATGTGTACGTCCCAGTCACTTCGGTCAGTGTTACAGACCTTAGTGAGTGCATGTTCCAAAATTTTATTGAAGGCTTCTATGGCCCCATTCGCCTGCAGATGATACAGGTTAATTTTCACATGCTGGATCTAGAATTCCTCAATCAGAGCCCTAATATTTTCATTAACAAAATGCATACCTCTGTCGATCATTATGATCTTCCAATAACAAAACCTGGTCATAATATGTTCGAAAATAAAGTGCGCAATAGTATCTGCAGTACAATCCTTAACAAATTTTACTTCTGCCCATCTGGTGACATAATATGTGGCAGTGATGATATACTAGGCACCGGTATTCTTCCCTGGGGGATTGGTGGGTCCTATAAAATCTATGGCCCATTTTTCGAATGCTTGCAGATCTATCTGCGGTTGCAGGGGAATCTCGTCTCGACAAGAGGGATTTTCAGTTTGTTGACACGCGTCGCAGGCCCGATAATACACATGGGCATTGTTGTGCAATGTGGTCCATCACAACCCAACCCTTAATAATTTCTGCACAGTATCTTTACCTGCATAATTCCCTCCTACAATTCCTCCATGGGCCTCAGCCAAGATAGCTTGTCTCTCATGTTCCAGTATGTACCTTCACAGCACCTCGTCTGCGCCTAGCTTGTAGAGTTGTCATGCGATTATGGTAAAATCGACTGCGTGGGCAACCAATTCCTTTTTATGTGGTACTAAGTAGCCATCAAGAACCTTTCCTGTGGTCGATAATTAAATAATATCGGAAAATTTCTTGTCAACCACCTTGATAGCAAACAACTACACGGTAGGTAATCCTTCCTCTAGGTTAGTTCGCTCTTCCCCATTCTCGATCCTGGACAAGTGATCCAACCTAGCGTGTAACCTCCCTAGTTTCACAATGATTTCAAAATCGTACTCTTGAAACAATAGTAGCCGCCTATAGATATTCCTCCCCAACACAGGCTTATTAACCATGTATTACAAAGCTGAATGAACTGTGAACATTTTGAAGTGTCCACCTAATAAATAGTGCATGTATTTCTGTAGGGCATATACCATCACCAACCATTCATGCTCCACGGTAGAATAGTTATGCTCTGTGCTCGAAAGATTCCTTCTAGTGAAGGCCACAGGGTGATCAATGTGCCCTTCTCCAAGTTGTTCCAAGACGGCTCCTACTGTGATCATTGATGCATCCAAATGTACATGAAAGACCTTTTCCCAGTCAGGGAATATAAGAATAGGTGCAATTACCATATTTTATTTTAATAGCTCGAAGCTTTTCTGACATTCATCATCCCAAAAAAATGAGACATCCTTCTTCATCAATTTCTCTATCGGGGCGTTGATCAAAGCGTACCCCTAAATAAACTTTTTGTAGTAACCGATGTGGCCTAGGATGGAGCGCAATTGTTTCCCAGTAGTGGGGACTACCAAATTGATGATAATTGCGATCTTGGATGAGTCAACCATTAATTCTTTCTAACACACCATGTGTCCCAATAGAATCCCAAATGGGACACAAAATATGCATTTCTTGATGTTTAGCGAAATTTGGTGTTTCCTGTAGGCATCCAACATCATGCACAGATTTTACACATGGTTCTTTACTTACCCAAAAACTATCCAATCGTCAAAGTAAACTTCCATAAACTTGTGAATGAATTCCTTGAATACTGCTACAACTATGCATGAAAATATGGCAAGGGCATTATTTAGTCCAAATGGCATGACAATGTACTGGAATGAGCCCCACTCAGTTGAGAAGGTTGTCTTGTTGATGTCTTCAGGTGCTATGCGGATCTGATGGTACCCTAAGAACCCGTCAATAAACGTGTAAGCTTCCTGGCCTCCTACATTATCCATCATTTCAACAAATAATGGTGTAGGTAAAGGATCATGTACACATACATCATTTAACTTGCATAGGTGTACGCATATCCTTATCTCTCCTTTAGTCTTGTTTTCCTAGACCACCATAGGACTTACCCAATCTGCCTGTTCTATTGGTTCAATTATATCTGCGGCCACCATCTTCTCAATTTCCTCCTTAAATTTTTGTTTGTATTTAGGGTTCAGGCGATAGGGTCATTGTTTGATCGGTCATGTATCGGATTTCAAGGTAATCCTCATAACGCCCATATCCACTACGATCCCTTTTAGTTCAGAGAACCTGGTAGGGAATAGATTCTGATATTCAGTCTATAATTCTGCAATATTTCCCACCATGTCATCATGCCATTAATCCCCAATCTTGGCCATCTTGGGCTGCTCTTCCATTCCAATGTTAACTTCCTTCAGTTTCAATGGTTTGGTAACATCGACCGCTTGTAGCAATGAGCTTGCAATAGTACATTCTCCTTCTGACTGTGGGATAGTGATACTCTGGGGATCCTCATCACAATCTTCTATTGAAAAATTTTTGTAGTTTAAAATATATTGTAACTACGTGTCTAAGGTTAGCATAGTACACTCTTTCTTAGGGAGGGACTTATTGAAGACCAGAGCATCTATATCTTGTAGAGCTTCATCAATTTTCTTAGTTCCTCCTGTTAATCCAAACGTCATTACAAAATCCTCAGCCATTGTATCCTAGTTATGGGTACGTTGGTATAGTTCTACATCCAAATACCAAGTGGTAGGGATTGGTCCTAATGCATGAATAAACATATGAAACCATTCATTCCATGTGTTTTCCTTCCATACTTCCATCTAGAGAGCCAAGTTATTGCACGGATCCCCTCGTCCTGAGAAGAGTTCTATTGGCGGTTTGACTGGAGGGTCAAATCGTAATATCATCATCTTTCTTTATTCCTCACAGACTTGAAAATCTCCATATGGGTCTCCCACCAGCGTGCGGGGGATGTCCGCATGGCCAAGTCAAGGGCCCAAAATATCTGTTCTTCAGGGATGCCCACTTCAATTGCTTTAAGAAAATTCTTAATATTACTAGAGCCATCAAAGTAGGTTAGTTATGTTACCTCTGAGGAGATGCATTGGAAGCTCTTTGTGATCTTAAGACACTACAGCGCAAACACATCATGCAGCCGGTTCTATCAATTTTCTATCTCTTCATTTGAGTCAGATAAGAATTCGTTGTCTCTTTCCCATCATAACATACCATCAGCCGTGGGGTTGATCCATTCGTCGTCCCGCGCGGTCAGCTTGTATATGTGATCAACATCCTCTTCCTCTCGTACTGGTTCACTGTACTGCTCCCCTTCTACTGGATCTAAAGGGACTATCACCATTGTACCTTCACTTTCAAAGATCATGCTTCTTGTTTTTAAATTAATTATACCTCCCATGTCAATAGCCCAATCGAGGCCCAAGAGCGCGGGGTAAGGGTCTGCGTCATCCACTATCTGAATTACCTCAAAATCAGCATAAACCTTAACACCTACAATGTCTACTACAACCTTTTTCATTCGTCCCAGTGGGATAATATTTTGTTGATTAGCCATCCATATCTGAATAGTAGACCACTCCAGCTTAGGTTCTCCCATTCTTTGCTAGGTTTTCTTAGGTAGGACATTTGCATCTGATCCTAAATCAAGGATGACTTGGTCCATTTCATAGTCTCCAATCTGCACAGTCATGCACATCTCCCGTCCAGTCCTTTTTTTGTTCTTGTATAGCTTGTTCAAAATTTTAACCTTTGGTTGTAAAGAAACCTTTTCTGCATATCTATCTATTAATGCTTCGAGATTCTCTACAGCCTTCTCTTTGTGAAACAGCTTCATACATGCATGGAGGAATGGTTTAACTACTTCATCTACTTTTGGATCTACCATACTCTTTGAAGTAGGTGCTTCGCCTTTGGCCATCTCCCTCCGAGCTTCTATCAAGGTTTCTTTCTTCATTTTCAGATCTAAGATTTCCGTTTTTTCCCCAGCTTTTCGGATTAGTGATTCAGTCGCAGCCTTTTCCTCGGCTCCTCCGGTGGTAATGTTGCTGCGTGTGATCACATTGATAGATGGTCCATCGTCTTGTGGTTCTGCCTTAACCCTTTGTACATTCTGCGTGGGCGTTTGTTGTTTCTTCTACATATTTTCTATTAATACCGAGCAGTCTTCAATGACATGATCGAACTGCTTGCAATATCTGTAGGACTGGCATGCAAGATTCAGGAAATCTAGTGAAAAATTTCCAACGTCCCCACAATTGTAGCATATTAGCTGTCCATATCCTCGACATGCACTCCCCCCACTCCCTCCTCCCCTTCCTCTTGCAGGAGATCCACCCCGGCCAGAAGGAGATAGTGGCGATGAAGGGTCTGCCTGCACCCTGTATAGGTTTCCCTATCTACCATGAGGTCGAGTGTTCGGCAGTTTTGTTCATCATCACCTAGAGATGAGCATAATCTACACCATTGTTGTTTCAATTTTGGAACATAAGCACCTAACCGTGGGAAATGATTTATATCATGTCTTCCTGCTACTCGACAGTCAACACACCACAACATAGGACTACTAGGGCCAGCCATCTCCATAGGGCATAGAGGGCTTCGCCCCCTAGCCTCCATATAATCCGATAACAAAGGGCATTGATCCTTAGTATGACCCGACACCCTACAGCGTATGCACCATATATCTGGGCTAGCTTCCTTACCCCAATCCTTTCGTAAGTTTTGAATTTCTAAGCACATTGCCTCTTTCTGGCTCTGGATCTATAGAGCTGCGAACTGCGTATCATCTCTTGCCACAACTTCTAACTTCATGGCAATATCCAGAGCTTCTTCCTGGGAGCCGATCTTCTGTTGTCCCATAGGTCCACGCAAGTGTGGTAATAGCATAGCGATAAACCATTCCTTGTGCTTCTTTTCCTCATAGACAAATCCGCCATTGTTGATGGCCTTTCTCAATCGTTGGTCAGATTCCTAGATGGACTCTGTAGGTCCTTGCTTGAAATCCTTCACATCGACTACACATTGAGAGTATGATTAAGGCTTTCGAAACTGTTTCTTCAGGGCATCCTTAATATCTTGTATTGGTGCATTCGCATGTTGACCAATGTATCCCATAAAATAGTCCAAGGCCCTTCCTTCGAATGCTATGGATAGTTGTGCACGTTTGATAACATCGTTATTAATGTTATGCATAGTCCATATGGACTCTGCTACAAACCAGAATCGATCCATATCTTCATCTCCTACACCATTAAAGGTAGGTAGTTCCATGTGCGTCGCCATGTCGTCCTCAGGTGGTGGCGAAGGTGGGGTAGGATAATTCTTACCCTTACGTGGGTTTGATGTTGGCATGGATGGGGGGATTATTCCAACTTGCGCAACCCCTCCTTGGTTAAAATCAGGTGATTCCCTTAAGAGACTGTATACTGAACTATCTCCTTATTGATTAACCCAATAGTATTTACCTCTTCGTGTCATGCTCCCACTCTGGTCAGAGGTCATTTAGTCGGTGTGGTCACACAGGACACCCTTTTCACTCAATAGCATCTTAATCAACATCGGCAGGGTTTTCAAGAACTTACCTCTAAATCCCTTGAAGAACCTTAGCTCCACTTCTGAATATGACACAAATTGATCAACGGAAAATTATATCACAAATCCTCCCAAGATACTATCAACCCAGTGGTCTATAGTTCTCGTAATCTTGTTATTAGTCTTTTCCAATTGTTGGATCGATTCGGGGGTCCACTATGTGACCTGATTGTCTTTCTAGCAATTCTGGAACTCCGCTAATCATGCCAACCACTCTTGTAATTCATGTGCGAAGGATATAAAGAATATTTTTCACACTTCTGTAAAAATATACTTGTTTTTCCCCTCTTCAGCAGATAACTTCTTACTTTTATTCTCTTTTAGGGAAAACTCCTGAATTTGTTTTTTGAACCAGTCTTCTAGCTCAGGTTTCAATGGCTGCCAATGACCCTGTGGAATTACCCAATCTCTCTCTCAAAATGCTCTTGGTCCCGGCAACGGAACCATTTGTTGGCTTTAGGAATCTTGACCCAGGTTCAGTTTAATTTTTGCCAACAAACCCCGGTACTACTGGCCCTTTTAGAAATGGCCTGCTTGTGCAGGTCAAGGTCTCACTCGAAGAAGTATGGGAGGGTGCTAGAACCAGGTTTCCGCAACCTAAGAGAGAGAAAGAGAGAGAGAGAGAGAGAGAGAGAGAGAGAGTTAATTAAAAGGGTTCCCTTTGGATCTAACAGAAGTGCGCAGGAGAAGCCCAACACAGGACCCTTTTAACAGTATATCAGCTAAGCACAGATCGTAATTAACAAGTAACTTGAGTAGATTATTTTAACTAGATCTACGCATTCCTCATATCGAATCCACATGCGCATCAATATATCATCAGTATTCAGTAAGCAAACATGATGTTAGAACATAAGTGTAGCCAATAATAATAACACATGAACACTAAAATAACATCAACATCCTTCTCATTCATTCATATTCAAATCCAACTTACAAAATCTATTACCAGCCCATGCACACAGCCAGCGGGGTCCGCAGATAGTAGGACATTGGGGTCTCTGTGCACACAGCCAACAGAAGCCCTTACCTAGATGATCGACACAAAAGGTCCACAAGTTTGTATCGAAGCTTAAATTACTTCTTACCTAGCCTTCTCTAGACTCAATTTATCTATCTATTTATAACATCTTAGCCTTCACCACTCTATGGTCAGAAAACCGTGGTGTGGACTCCTGATCTACCCTTTAACCCATTACAATACATCGGGGCTTTGACCCGTCCCAAAGCCCCTGCGCTAGAACAAGTATTACAACATATTACAAAACTGGACCAAAAATGTGGTTAGGGGACCTCGTTCCAATAGTTCCTTTAGGAATTTGTGTTCCACTGTAGTATAAGACATTTTTTCTTCCATTTCAAATTCCACAATATATCCTTTGAGAATGCTTTCAAACCAAACTCGATAGAATGGGAAGTTTTATTTATTTATTTCTTGAAGTTGGCATACTTCCTCTAAGGTCCACCTCCTTGGCCCATTGTGTTGATATTTCAAGTTGTTGTCCTTCAACCGTTGAACACACTTCGTTAAGATGTTATGAAATTATCCAAAGAAAGCTTCATGGAATTTGGTAAACACATATTTCTGTAGCCATTTCTCTTAGTTCTGGTTGTTGTCTCCTATCTCTTTCACATCGAACCCGCACAAATTTAATTTTAACCACCATGTAATTTCCTCCCTCATTTGGTTCAATGGTTTCCACATTCCTATAAGAAAAACTCATTACACATCCATCTTAGTTCAAGCAACAAAACCATTTTTTGGTGTGTATATTTTTGACAGACCCAAGATTTATGACGCAGTGGCCAGCAAAGACCCGCATAGCATCATCTGTTTCGACAACACCCACAAAGTGAATGAAGCCTCACCCGAGACACTAATGGGTCAGTATTGGAATCATGTTTCCATAGTCTGACATGACTGTCTTATGGCTCATGATGCAGTACTCCCATCTGACACATGATTCACCCTCTAACAATTAACACACACTTCTTAGGGTGCTAAACCTGTTTACCCAACACACAACGTCTGACGAAGAAAAACCTACATGGTATACAACCTCATGCATAGACTTAGTTTATTAAAGGTAGATTTGAAACCAGACCCTGAAAAATCCACTGGTGATAGGCCACATTATTTAGCACCTCAACTCACTGTTGGCCTTGCATCCCCTCACACTCATTCGAAAAGGTTTAACATAGAAAATATCATGGGTCCAAACTAGAAAAAATCATCCCTATACACAACAATCACATACCATATTATTAACATAAGCAGTCATATTATTAGCTAGAGTTATAAACCATCAACTTATCACAAGTTATACCATAAAATAACACATGGAACCATTACAAAACATTCAAACAAATATGAAACTATTAGGCCAAGAGGTTAACTCCACAATGCAAATTGTGATTTTTCATTAAGGGTGATCATAAATATATACATGGAGGGAAAGACTCTTGGGCTTCATCTCCTAGTGTCTCTTCATATTCTATCTCTCCTTATTTTCTATTTACATTATTTTACATATTCACCCAATCCCAAGGATTAGGTGTCAACATTCCCCCCCTTAATCTGAAGGGATGTTGATGAGTCCAAGGATTTTTCTAAATCTTTCAAAATTTTCTCTTCCAAGCACTTTGGTGAAGATTCCTGTAATCTGATCATTTATGAAACAATGGCATAGATGGATTGTCTTGGCCTGAACCTGATGTTGAATCAAATGGTATTTTGTATTGATGTGCTTCGTTTTATCATGGAAATTTGGGTTCTTGGCCAACTTTATCACAAAAGTTTTGTCAATCATGAGTGGAGTTGAATGCACTTGTTTCCCATACAAATTTTCCTGAGACACATAATTTCCTTTATTGCTTCAGCCGTTGCTACATATTCTGCCTCAGTTTTGGAATCTACTAGAACTGATTGTTTTCGTGACCTACAGGATACAACTTGTGATCCAAGACTCATAGTATAACCTGAAGTATATACCCTAGTTTCTTTGTCTCCATCGAAGTTTGAATCGAAGTATCCAATCAAGTTTAATTCACCCACCTGTGTATACTTGATTCCAAAGTCTTAAGTCCCCTTCAAGTGCTTTATAACTCTTTTTGCAGTAGACCAATGTCCCTCACAAGGCTTTTGCATAAACCTGGAGAGGATTCCAACAACAAATGAAATTTCTAGTCTAGTAGTATTCGGGTAGTTGAGACTTCCTACAAGTTGTCTATAATATCTTGCATCCTCAAATTATTTTCCTTCAATAGATGTTGGCTTTGAGTTCTGTTCCATTGGAGTAGTCAAGGGATCGCACTCATCCATGCCAAAAATTTTCAATAGAGCTACAATGTACTTCTTCTGAGAGAGGAATATAAACTTCATATATTGAGTTAATTCAATACCAAGATAGTAGTGAAAATAGAACAAGTCAGTCATTTAAAAACCTTTCCTCAATTCCTTTTTTATGGATGCAATGTAGCTTTCATTGTTCCCTGTCATCAAAATATCATCCTCTTAAACCAAAATATATATAACTTTTTTTCCAACTTTCTTGACAAACAAAGTTGAATCATCAAGATCATAATGTTTGAAGTTGAGTTTCAGAAAATTGCTAGTTTACTTCTCATACGAGACTCGCGGTGCTTATTTGAGACCATACAAGGATTTTACAAGCTTGGATACCTTGTTTTCTTGGCCCTTCACAACAAATTTTTCTTGTTGGGACATAAAAACATTTTCTTTCAGATCTCCATTCAAAAGTAGTTTTTAAATCCATTTGATGGCCTTGCCAACCGTTCTGAGCTGCCAAGGCAAAGAGTGTCCGGATGGTATCCCATTTTGTTGTGGGGGAAAAATTATCCTCATATTCGACCCCTTTTTTCTTTGCAAACCTTTTTCCACAAGCCTATATTTGTGCTTGTTAAGGAGACATCAAATTTATACTTATTCTTATATACCCACTTGCAACTAATTGGTTTGGTTCTAGATGGAGGATTAAACAGCTTCCAGGTGCCATTCTTTATCAAGACATCATATTCCTTTTGCATCGCTTATTTGCATTCATCACGAGAAGAAAATTCTTTGAAGGAATTTGGTTCAAAATCTATAGACAAATTCAGTTCACAATCATAAGAAACCTCCATATCAACAGGTGAATCATAATCATCTACATCACCTCCATTTTTCCTAGTGGAACTTCTTGTTCCTATATTTCTAGCCTCATCAGGACGAACACTTTCAAGTGTCTTTCTCAACCATTTTTGAAGGACCTTTCAGATATGTCCCAGGCTGCTCAGTTGGCTGAGTTGGGGCTGAATCAAGATTTAGTCTCCCAATTCTGTCAATCACATCACTCAAAGTTTCATCAGTGGTTGGAGCTTCATGTGGCAGAGAGAGTGCTTCAGAAGAAGATTCCAAAGATTGATATTGTATGGGAATCCACCCTTCAAGATTTGGAATATTATTATCAAATTTTTGAAATGAATTTTCATGCCCAAATTTATCTAAGCGATCAAGTAACCACTCAAAAGCATTGTCAGCCTTGGAAGATTCAAGAAATGTCATATCTCTAGATACTACAAACTTTTTATTAACTTCATCATAGAGATAATATTCTTTGGAGGTATTTGAACATCCCAAGAAGATACACTTATGACTCCTTTCACCAAGTTTGTTTCTTAGTTACTTAGGTATCAAGGCATAATAGGTGGAACCAAAGACCCTGAGATTCTCTACCGAAGGAATGTGGCCATACCAAATTTCATAAGGAGTCTTGTTTCTAATATAATTTGACATTCACCTATTCTTTATATACACAACACATAGAACTGCATCAACGCAAAACATCAATTTTACATTCTTGAAAAACATCATGGAAAGTACCATATTTAAAATTTTCCTGTTCATTCTTTCATCTACTCCGTTCTATTGGGGATTATAAGGCATGGTTATTTGATGTTTGATCCCATGTTGGTGAACATAGTTTTAAAATTAATTTTAAGAGTATGATTTTCCATTATCGGTGTGAATATAGCCAATGATTTTGTGCATAATTTTAAATCCATGCATGAAATTTCTTGAATGTTTGAAAAGAATCATATTTTTTATTCAATAAAAAAACCCCAACACATTCTGGTGTATTCATCAATAAATTTCATCATATATTTATTTCAATTTGCTAAAGGAACAGGCATTGGCCACATAAATCTAAATCAATGAGTTCAAATTTTCTATGTTCTCTGGAATGTGAAACATGAAAAGTCTATTTACTATGATTTCCTACAATACAAGCATCACATTTCTTAAGTTTCCTAAGAATTGTAGGAAAACAAGTAACTCCATTTTTATTCAACAATTGAAGGATGCCATATTTCAAGTGTCCAAATCTAGCATGCCATAAAAGACTTGATGGAAATGAACCTTCATCATAGTGAGAAATGTATGAAAAGTTTTGTGCACTAGTAGAGGTACCTTGCTGCTTCAGAAGTCTTTCTTCTTCTATCCCCATAATGAAAAGTGAGAGATATGATGCTTTTATAACCTCAAACTTACCATCAAACATATTAATGGAGTTTCGTTTTTGGAATATGTGTAACAAAGACATCAAGTTTCTCCTCAACTCTTGGAGATATAGAACATCATGTAGAAGAAATTCTGGAAGACCAAGAAATTTGAGCTTGATTGTGCGAAGCCCTGATGGCTTGAGTTTTTATTTTTCTGCAAATTATATTGCTCAACCAACATTGTCTATAAATTATTCAAAAAATATCTTCTGAAATTCATGTGGTAGGTTGCTTCCAAATCACGAAACCAATAATTTTTATAAGAATCAAGTGAAGCATTAAACAAGTCTTCAGTTACTCCAATATTACGATGTGCCACAACATAGTGAGCAGATTCAGGTGCTTTACCTTTCTCTTTGTCATGGGTTGTACCTTTGGATTCATTTATTTATCTCTCAATTATGTCCCAATGAATCTTACATGTGGTTGCATCATGTCCATCTCTATTGCAACATATGCAATGAAATTCAAAATTTTCTCCTTGAAATTGTCCGCCCCACGTGCTTATAAATTTTCTTCTTCCTCTTCCTCTTGAATAATATCAAGAATTATTATTCTCTCTATGTGAAATACACACAAATTCTTTAGATGACTAAGGATTTTTCTTCTTCCCAAAATCCTTTTGTCTCTCAGAAAAATTCTTCTCAAGGGATTCAAAGGTGATTTCCTTGAGATTTCCACTTACTCGCAATGACTCAAGATATTGTGAGTAAGTGGGATATAGTGCCTTGACTTATGCTATGTTATGTATGTATATTTCAACACCAGTGTTTTTAATATCATGCATAATAGATCTTACTTTTGATGCTAAAGCAATAGGGTCATCATTTTTCAATTCAAGACTGAACAATTTAATCGTCAATTGGAAAACTTCTAGTTTAGAGTGTGAGTCATAAAATTATTTCAACTTCTTCAAGGCATCATAATAATTTGAGAATGGTTAATATGGCAACTCACCTCTATTACATATGCTACAATCAAGGCATAGGCCTTGTTGTTATTGTTTTCCGAAATGATGATCTCCTTGTCTCAGGTTAGATTTAGAGGTGCATTGGCTCATTATCCTTCAAAAATTCCTCTCCACAGTGTTGGTGTCCCGTGTTTTGATAGTTTGGAAAATCAAAAGACAAGGCAACATCAGAACCAATCTTTAGAGTCCCAGGATCTAGTCCTCCTGTTCTCAAAGAGGGATCTCTCGAATATTTGTTTGCAAAGGTTTATCTTGTGTGCTTAGAGTATTGATTTTAGACTAGTTATTAAGTGCAGGTGTTTGTTTGTTTGGTTGGATTGAATTGATACAACAGAACATGAAAGGTCTAGGAAAGATACATAGAATGGAGAAACATCTGGTTCATTGGGCAATGGAGTCAAGAAAAGGTCATAACAAACTCATCAAAGGATATGGGATATCAGAGGGCAAATCTAACTTGGCCACATGATCCTTTTGTTTTTGGAATGGAATGAACATTAATGATTTGGAAAGAGAGTTTTAATTCTCAACAAAGGGAATTTGAAAGCATAATTTGAAACAATAAAGAGTTCTTTGATAGACAGGGCTAACCATAAATTCTACAAATGACACCTTTAAGCAAACAATGATTTCAAAACAACTTTCAAAGTAAAATCTAAGATTCGGGGAACACCCTATTTCCTCAAAGATTTTATTCTAAAGGACTTTAGAAAACATATAAGATTTACTGATAATCACAATCATAGAAGAGGGAACACCTAAAAACATCTATGATCATAATTATAACGACCTTTAAGCCAACTGTTTAAGTGAGGACAAAGGGCAAGATCAAAACAGACCTCTCTGATTCACTATAAGCAAAGAACTTCAAAGGGAGACTTCAATAACAGTTTTTAAGTGGCAGCAGACAAGCAGGGAGAACCATAAATCATGTTGTAACCAACTGTTCAAACTATTAAGGAAATAAGCAAGTATGAAGACTAAAGAGAAAGATTAAAGCCTCTAAAATACTTCAACAGAAGAAAACATAAAATAGTGAAGGATGAACAGGTCTAAGGTGCTTCCAAGAGTCATTTCTTAACCTAAAACTTTCAACCTACTGTAGTAAGAAATTATGGAACATAATGAAAAAAGGGGAAAACATAAAACAGTTCAGAATACTTCACCAACAGCCAAGCTCATGGATCCAATGATAGAGCCTTCACAGGAACAAGCATGAAACAACATCATCAAGGTTTCCAAGACTTCAATTTGTTCTTCAACTTCAACGGACTGTGTATTTACTTCAAAGAGTTTCAGTATTACAAATTGTGATCAAACAACAACCAACAATTACTCATCTTCTACTGAAGTTTTTATAGAAGGATGAGGAGGTGGGATCTAACAAAAGATATCAAGGATAATTAATACAGACTTAATAATTCTCGGCCTTTTGAGGGGCTCGATGGAGAAGTTTACAGGTGGACGGCTGTATTAATGTTTTACAATTAATATCAAAGCTTGGTGGGAGCTTTGTTGACTTTAAGGCTCTATGTAATATGAGATTAATTCTGCAGATATTTGTTGCATTTAAGTTCCTTGCAGTAGTAATTCCCTGGTTGTGCTGGAGGTGAAATATCAGATTTGGAACAATAACTTCAGCCTCTATTTTCAATGCTTTTAAGGCACAGGTGGCGTTTGTGGTAGCTGAGGAATAAATTCGCCTCAAATAATGTGGCGAAGGCCTTTCTGTCTGTTCAGACACTTATGATTTTATTTTGACTATGTTTTAATCCAAGGAATTAGGATTTTGATAATCATATTTAGCCGTAATTCCCCAAATCTGTCTTTAATCTTCTTCTCTGTTGCACTCAGTCTTCAGAAACTGATACTCTTTTAAATGTGATTTAATCACAGTGTCTTGTCAATGTGCAGGCCGTGTTGGGCTTTTAAAGGCATCAATGCCCATGAAGCATTGATAAAACAATGGAATGAAGCCCCATGAATGGTTCTCTTTGATAACTCAAAGGCGCGGAAAACATCTTTCCTGCCCCTTGGCTTTCCTTCATTATACAATGGAAAACCATTAAAACACCTGCAAAACACAAAAACAATTAAAAAATCCTGTGAAATGGGTTCAACTACTTCAGAATGCGGGAGAGGAGCGTAGTCGTTGGATCTAGACACGTGGACGGTCCAGATCTAATCGGGAGATCGCAGTCAGCGGGAGGAGGAAAGGGATGCGATGAAAAAAATCCAATGCGATTGCGTGATCGAAAGGGCCGAGGCGATTAAGCGATGGTCGTTGATTTAAGAATGAGATCAACGGTGGAGAATGAATCGGGGGAGTCGCAATCGGAGGTCGGGAATGAGGTGATGCGATTGCGCGATCGGAGAACAGGCCGATGTGATTGCGATGATCGGGGGATAGGCCGATGTGATTGCGCGATCGGAGAATAGGCCGATGTCATTACGATGATCGGGGGATAGGCCGATGCGATTGCACGATCAGCCAATCGCAATCGGCGGAAATGAATATTGAAACCACACCAAAGAAAATCTCCAATGCGATTAGGTGCCCAGTTATGGGACCTGTTTTATAAAGAACTCCGATAGGCCCGGGCTTATGTATATATGGGTTTATCTGAGTCGGGCCTTCGGGCCGGGGATTTTCAATCTACCCATTGAAATTTTCCGATGCAATTGCACGTCAGTCTTTTTAATCAACCCATTTAATTATTAACACGTGATTTGGCTTTTTATAACAAAAATTTTGGAAAAGTGGGTTTTTTATATTTTACAAGGAAAAAAGGTGATCGGGAAGGAAAAAATAGAAAGGATAAGCACCGGAGGCGGGCCCACCGGAGATATATAAAATAATGATGCGATCAGGGGTTTTTCAATACAAATTTTAAATCGCATCGGGGATTCTTAATACAAAGCATGATCGCAATCGGAACTTTTTAATCATAGCACAAGACTTGCGCATTTGGATATTTTCGATGCGATAAGCACTGAGGGGGTTAGCACTTGGTTTTTATGGCAAAGGCACATGTGGGGAAGTGGTTTAAGGGGCTTTGGCCAAAGGGGCTAAAGCCTGTCATAAAAACATGAATTTTTATGGTTTTTTCAATGTTTTCAAATGGATTTGAAGGTTTCGGTAAGGTTTAAAAATGGGTTTCAAACTTTATAAAGTGGATTTTTATGAATGGAAGAAGGAAACTCATAAAAAATAGAGGAATTTTATGGAAGAAAGGGGTGCAAATGAAGGTTAGTTTTGAGTGGGGGGGAAGGGAAAATGATGGTTTTTCAGCAGTCTTTTTCTTGGAATTTAGCAGAATTCTCAGAGTATAAAGTGGAAACAGCAAATGAAGATTTTGGACAGAGGCATGAGGCCTTTCAAGAGTCTTCAAGAGCCAAAAATTTTTAGCAATGAAATTTGTTCCTTGAAGGCTCAAAAAGTCTTAGCCACCTTTTTCTATAACAAATATTATAGGTGGCTAACAGTGGCTCCACTTGGGGATGGTGCCTTCTTGAAGGCATTAAGAACTTCAGACTTGCATTTTCTGGGAGGCTGACCTGTGCCACATCCATTAGGCTGCTCTTCCTTTGCTAGGATGATCTTGCTCTGAAAACATATTAGTAGCTATAATAATAATAGAATTTCATCTACAAGCTTTCTACCTACCCAATCCTACAGATTTAACATTTTTTCTTCTTAGAGTGCACTTGGATTGGCAAACTCTTTTAAAACATTTTATTCTTTTTGAAAGAAAAAATCTAATCTATTTCTACTCCTTATTTCTCCATGGATTCAGATTAAACAGTTGAATCCATATAATTCTCTACCTAATCTACTATCTGTTGGGATTAAACTATCCAACATATTTTATTCTCTAAATTCTACAACAAAAATTTAAAAAAAAAAGAGCATACAAGTTAGGATTGAACAGTCTAACTTGATGCTGATCTATGGAATAAAAATAAGTTGCACATAGATTATTATTTGCAAAAAAGTAAATAAAAATGATGAAGGCTTAAGATCTGAAAATTCAAAGCACTTCCTTCATCCTTTTTCACAGCTCTGTTTTGACTTTGTTTGAGCTGCTCTTTCTTTTTCTCTGGTTCAGATTTTGAGCTAATTAGAACTAGATTTTTACATCTTCTTGACTCAAAAAAATAAAAAAGATTTGATTCATTCTCTTTTTGAAATGTTAGGTTCATATTTTGAACATGTTTGAACCTTTAATTTCTATCCTAAACTATCTACTGATAAGCCAAGATTACACAGTTTTGCAAATCGAATTCACTATTCTATCAGCAGAAAATTTAAAGCTAATTAGTCAAGATTAGATTGTTTGACTAACTAGAAGTGTGTTATTCAAGAATGGCATTTAAGCTTGCACACTTTCAGAATTTGTTTCTCTTTTTGGTATGGGGCTGTACCTTTATTGTTTTTACAATCTGCCCTCTTTTCTTTCTTTCTTTCTTTGTTTTTGTAATTTTAATTTTTCTAACTTTGAAATGCAATGGTTAGACTATGATAAGATTCTTGGCAGAATTAATGTTTGAACATCCTGCCATTGACAGGACCTCCATATAGATCTTCTCCATTCAATTCTTTCAAGAAAAATGCATTGTGGCCCCTCTCAACATGAATAATATAGGGCCCTTTCCACAAGTTATCAAACTTGCCATGTTTTCCATTCTCTTCTTTTCTTGAATCCCACTTAAGAACACCATTTCCAATTTGGAAATTGTTTGCCTTAGTCCTCTTATCAAATAGTTTCTTCATATTTTCTTCAACTAACTGTGTTCTCTCATAAACTTCTTCTCTGGTCTACTGTAAATGGATTGTTTGGTTGATCCTTCTCTGCATATCATTCTCTTCACTCTGCACTTCTTGAAGGAGTTTCATGACTGGAACTCCCAATGAGGTAGGAAAAACTGCATCCATGCCATAAACCAACTGATAGGGGAACATATTTATTGACTTCTTTGTAGTTAATCTATCAGCCCATAAGGCATGAACCAGCTTACTGTGCCATGATTTTTGATTTTTCTCCAACATTTTTTTGATTATATTGAGGAGACTCTTGTTGGAGGTTTCAACTAATCCATTTCCTTGGGGATAGTAAGCAGTGGAATGGCCCAAGGTTATGTGTTATTTGTAACAGAAATCAACCATTTTCTTAGATTTAAAAGCAAGAGCATTGTCTGTTATGATTTTTTTTGGACAACCAAATCTGGATAGGATATTTGTTTCAAGGAACTTGATAATGACAGAGTCATTAGCATTTCTGGAGGGTATAGCTTCTATCCACTTGGTAAAGAAGTCAGTGGCTATGAGGATCCATTTATTTTGAGCTGAGGAGGATGGATGAATTTCCCCAATGAATTCCAGCCCCCATTGTTGAAAAGGTGCCTCAACTCTGATAGGATGTAAGGGTAAGGGAAGGAGTTTTCTTTTGCCATCAAAGATTTGACACTTATGGCAAGACATGACCAACTTTTGAGTGCCTGGGAAAAGGGTAGGCCAATAGTAACCAAATCTAAGAATTTTGTTTGATGTGGCCTTCCAGTAGAGGTGTCCTCCACATTCTCCTTCATGAAACTCATGCATGATCTTTCCTGCATCATCTTCAAGTAAAAATTTAAGCAAAATTCCAACAACATTTTTCCAATACAATACTCCATCTAAGATACAAAAACTCAAAGCCTTTTGTTTCAAGAATCTAGCTTTAGTTTTAGAAAAATAAGGAGGGGTATTTAAATATAAAAGCACATAAATAATGCCAGCACACCAAGGAGAATTTAGAAATGTTTCTTCAATAAGAGGAGCATCATTTTCTTCTATTTCTTCCAACACATCTACCATATTGATGTCTAGTGCTTGGAAGTTAGACTCAGCCATAAGTTTTGCTAACCCTTGCCCTTTAACTATTTTGGTGGGCCTAATTTCTAAGTAATATTCAAGAATAGTCGCAATACATTTTCCCCTTTTACCATCAGGGTCTTGACTTAGAATGTCCTTGAAAACAGTATGTGGAACAAAAGCAATTATGTGAGAGTGTAAAATATAGACCCTAAAGTCTTTTAATGCTTTCACTAATGCTAAGGCTTGCTTTTCCATGATGTTATATTCGAGAGGAGCATCTCTTAAGGCCCTACTAAAGAAAGATATTGGTTGTTCTTGCCCCAAATCATTTTTTTGAAGTAAAACCGCGGCTATTGTATGTTCATATGCAAAGGAAAAGATGTAAAAGTCTTTGGTAAAATCTGGATTAATCAGGACTGGTGTTTGGGTAAGAGCTTGTTTGACCAGTTCGAATGATTGTTTAGCTGGTAAAGTCCATTTTACACCCACATCTTTCTTAAGCATGTTTTTAATGTTTTTTAATAGCTCAGCAAGGTTGGGGATAAACCTTCTCAAAAAATTAATCTTTCCAATGAAAGATTGTAATTCTTTGAGGCTTCTTGGATGGCTAATTTGCAATATGCCATCTATCCTTGTAGCATCTATTTTGATTCCCTCTTATGAAATTATATGTCCAAGAAGTTTACCTTCTTGGAGACCAAAGAGTGTCTTCTAGGGATTCAATGACAAGCCAAATTTCCTACACTTCTCAAAAACCTTTCTTAAGTGAGTCAAATGTTCTTCATCAGTTTTTGAAAAGACAGTTATGTCATCAAGGTAAATAATTATGAAATAGCTAATATCTTCAGAAAAGGCTATGTCCATGGCCCTTTGGAAGGTGGCCCCTGCATTCATTAACCTGAAAGGCATTTTGGCATACATGAAGGTGCCCCAAGGTGTGGTAAAGGCAATTTTGATTTGATCACTTGGGAGCACTAACACCTGGTTGTAACCCGAGAACCCATCTAAGAGTGATATCCTTTTTGAACCAACTACCCTCTGAAGTATATGATCCATCTTGGGCAATGGGTAGTTGTCTTTTAGGGATGCTCTGTTTAGGTTTCCAAAATCGATACAGAGTCTGATCTCCCCTGTCTTTTTCCTAACAGAAACTAAGTTTGATACCCATTCTAAAAATCTAACAGGTACTATAATGCCAGCATCATGCATCTTTTAAATTTCGGCTCTAACTAAAGGTAATAAAAGTGGGTTTATTCTCCTCAGTTTTTTTTTGAAGGGTTTTTTTATTTTCCTTCAAGAGAATCTTGTGCTGAATAATGCTAGTATCATAAGATTTCAGATCTATGTATGCCCAGGCAAAAACATCTTTAAACTCCCTAAAAAAATCAATGTATCGAGACTTTATGTGAGTTGGAAGAGTGCCGGACAATTTAATCATGTTGGGTTCTTTTGGGGAGCCTATGTTGTGTTCTTCTACGTTTGTTTCTACAGGCTCTATTTTTGGTTCCTTGGCTACATCATTAAAGTCGAAAAGGTGTTCCAAAGGTGAGAGACCTCTTGGAATTGAACCGTTTTTACATTCTAAAACTTCGAGGTCTTTTTGGTCCACGTTGTCAATTAATTCCGCTTCAAACGGATTCTCATAATGATTTATATCAGCAGAGTGTGTTATTTCAGCTTCTGGGATTTCTTCGATATATGGACAGTTTTGATTATGGCTAGATTCTGATGTTGGTATGGTGAAATCATTTTCTGAATTCAAGAAATCGTTTATGTGTTGGTCAGAATCAAACACTTGCCAGTGATCTATGTTATCAGGCACTGCAGGCCTATGTTTTACCTTTACGCTAAGCTGTTCATTTATCTTATGTACTTGACAGTTACTGGCATTAAAAGTGAGTTCATTTGCTAAATGATTAAACTCTCTAGGAATGAAGACAAGTTCGTATTTTTCAAAGTTTTTCAATAAATCGAGAGCAGCGTTCCGATATTCCCTAAGCCTTGGATTTTTGGCTTATTATTCTCCTTTGATTTGTTTTATGATAAGTTCAGAATCTCCTAAGATTGTTACCTTTTGGGCTTGTAATTGTTTGAGCAATTGTAAACCTAGGAGAAGTGCTTCGTACTCAGCAATATTGTTAGTGCATGGGAAATCCAATTTATACGAGAAACTCTGATTCGTATTCTGGATCCATACGCCTGCACCTGCGCTTGCTTTATTACACAATCCATCAAATTTTATTGTCCAAATTACGTTTGACTCATTTTCGTTTTCTTGTTGCTGTTGATTGTCGATGTTTTGAAGTTGATTTGAGAGAAAATTTGATTTTTCTGGTGAATCAATGGGGTCTATGTTCTCTTTATCTTGTTGAGTAATTTCATCTTCGTTACACAAGATAAAGGAATCTAAACTTGATTGAGTAGAATAGATTGGAGTGTTGTTTGTTTTGTCTAGGGTGCTCACCATGTACTTCATGTGAGATTCCCTGTATAGTCTTCTGTTTTGGTTAAAAACAGGGATGGTGGCATAAGACATGTCCATTTGAAGGCTTCCCTGAAGTTTGGCTCCCCAAGATCTTGATAAGAGAATGCCATACTTAGGGGGAATGTCAGCTACAACTATATCCATAACTAGACTCTTAGCAGGGATCTGAGCTAGAGTAACACATAAATCTTTGATTAAACCCAAACATTTGACTTGGCTTGAGTCAAAAGAATACAAATCTTTGTATGGTTTAGTAATTTCTAAGCCTAAGCTCTCCATTACCACCTTGGGCATCAGATTGTGTGAAGCTCCCAAATCTAACATGGCATTGTGTAAAATTTTCTCATGTATGTTCAAGCTGACATAGAAGGGAGGGATAGCCCCTTCTTGATATTTTCCTTCAACTTATGGACCAAACAACAACTCGGGTTTGTCATCTGTCAAGTTTAAAGTCTCTGTATCACTTCCTAAGTTCAAAGCTTTCAAAACTTGGTTTTTGTACACCTCTTGGGTTACTAGTTCAGCTAGGGGAATGGTAATTTTTATCTTAGAAATCTCTCCCTCAAGGCTGAAAGGAATAATTGACTTGTTTGTATTTACATCTGTTTTTTCGATTGAATTCTTTTCAGCAACTTTGATTTGCTGAACCTTGTTTGGACTGGTAATTGGGATATTTTTATTAGGACCACTGGCTGAAGTGCTAGGGGTAATGTTTTCAATAGCTGGCTGCACACCTTTGTCTTTTTTTAAGTCGGGTTTCTTAGCCAAAGTGTTGGTTTTCTCCTCTGTCTTTTTGGGCAGAGTTTCTGTGTTTTTCTTGACAGCAGTATTAGTGTTATTGTATTTTAAGTTATCTACATTACCTTTGCTCCTAAGATCGTATTGTTTATGCACTTCCATAATTGCATTTTCAAAACCCAATCTATAGTCATCAGAGTCTTCATAGTGTTTGTGTTTTGATCATAAGAGCAGAATCCTTGTTCTTCCTCAGTGAGGAAAACATCATATCCACTGTCTGATCCAATCAAGTTTACATGAGCTTATTCCAACCTTTCCAACTCCCTATCTTCCTCATATTGATCTACATAGTTTTGTTGGAAGGGAGGTATAATCTGTTGGTCATTCTCATTCTGTTTGTCTTGATTGTTTTCTCTTCTATAATTCTGATTTCTATTTCGAGGAGCAGTTTGATTTTGATTTTCTTGTGCTCTCTTAATTATGCTCATCTCTTTCATCATTTCTTCTAACATCCTCTCCAATTTTTAGCTTCAAGTAGAAGGAGTGGATTCTTCTCTAAAAGATACTCTCTTCTCAGTTTTCATTCTTGCTCTCTTCTCCATTAAGTTGACTTCCACAGAAAGAGCACCCTTTTGCATATCTTCAAGAGTTGCAAAATCTCTTTCTCTCAGCTGATAGGTCATGTCAGAGTCAAACCCTTCAGGAAATTTTTTTAAAGCTAACCCCTGTGGAGGTTTTAGTTCTGGGGAAAGTGCATTATACACACTATTGAATATAGTGCAGTAAGCTTGCACACTTTCCCCAGTGTTTCTATGGAGGTTCTTGTAGTCAGAAAGGACTTGGAGAGGGTTTTTATTTACTTCCCATTTGTTTAAGAACGTTTGATGGAAGCCTTGGAGATTATTAATACTATGGGGGGCTAAACCTTTAAACCATTTTTTTACTTCTCCCCCTAGGCTCTGAGAAAATAACCTAAGCTTGACAGAATCATCATCAGTTTCATTTTTTTCAAAGTATTCATTAATTTTATCTACATGTTGTGATGCAGTTGTAGCATTGTTAGCATCATACAATGGAATTTTGGACTGATAGTCCTGTGGAAGATTGACTAATGGTACAGGAAGGACTAGGGGAGCATACCATGCGGCCATGACAGGTGGTGGGGGTGGATTTACAAGGAGAGGATTAACAACAGGAATAGTGGTCTGAGATGTAGTGGTTTGAACAGTGGATGCAGGATGAGCAGAAGTGGATGGACCAGGAATAGACCACTGAGCTGATCTTGGATGAGAGACACCTAAGTTGTGAAGGAAATTTAAATCAGGAGGTGTTGTTTCTCTGTTACCAATAGGTTCACTTGTTTTAGGAGATGATAGTGAAGACTCAGAATCTAACTGATCTAAATCACCAAGAGACCTAGTTCTAAATGGATTTACTAAGTCAACCTAAGATTGTTGTAGAGTTGAAATATTTTCAGGAACTGAATTAGCTCTCAAGGTTGATCTGAAAACAGTTGATAATTTAATCTTAGGAGACTTCCTAAGGATACTTTCAGGGTTGTAAACTATTCCCAGTGGGTTTGGGTCAGGGTAGGCTCTAGTATGAATCTTTCTAGGAGCCACTATGCTATGTTTTTCAGACCCAGTTAAAAAGATAATTTTTAACCAAATATGACAATCTTTAAGAGGCTAACTGATATTTTCAGAAGAAGGAAAATTTTAATGTTAAAGCCTTCTAGCTGAATTTGTAAAATGCTATTAAGACTTGGGGTCTTCCCAGTGGAGTCTTAAGGTCTGATTTTTTAGGATTGTGGAGTCGCCAGGTGGGAATTTTTAGCTCTTTTGGAGGTAAAAGGTTTTACGATCCACCACGAAGTTTATTATGAAGCCAAACTAGAATTTTTTGGGTTTTTCTGAGTTATTTTGGTATTATAGGTTAAGAGAGTCTTCTAAGTGTGATTTAACACTTAGCTAGGGTGTCCAAACGTACAGAGTTTACTCGTATGGCTTGGTGATTGAAAACTTCAAGTTTTGACAAGGCTTTATGAGAATCCTAAGGGTTACTTAGTTTGTCACTAATTAAAAGGTCCTGTCATGATTACCATTATGCTTGGTAGTGCTTGAAGAAGGTTACTTATGTTATGCTAGACAGTGAGTGTTTTGTTTTTTTGAAGATTTTACTCAGTGTCCCACTGTGATCACCATTATGTTGGTGTCCCGTGCTTTGATAGTTTGGAAAATCAAAAGACAAGGAAACATCAGAACCAATCTTTAGAGTCCCAGGATCTAGTCCTCCTGTTCTTAGAGAGGGATATCTCGAATATTTGTTTGCAAAGGTTTATCTTGTGTGCTTAGAGTATTGATTTTAGACTAGTTATTAAGTGTAGGTTTTTGTTTGTTTGGTTGGATTGAATTGATACAGCATAACATGAAAGGTCCATGAAAGATACACAGAATGGAGAAACATCTGGTTCATTGGGCAATGGAGTCAAGAAAAATTCATAACAAACTCATCAATGGATATGGGATATCAAAGGGAAAATCTAACTTGGCCACAGGATCCTTTTGTTTTTGGGATGAGATGAACATTAATGATTTGGAAAGAGAGTTTTAATTCTCAACAAAGGGAATTTGAAAGCATAATTTGGACAATAAAGAGCTCTTTGATAGACAGGGCTAACCATAAATTCTACAAATCATAGCTTTAAGCAAATAATGATCTCAAAACAACTTTCAAAATGAAATCTAAGATTCGGGGAACACCATATTTCCTCAAAGATTTTATTCTAAAGGACTTTAGAAAACATAAAATATTTACTAATAATTACAGTCATAGAAGAGGGAACACCTAAAAACATCTATGATCATAATTATAACGACCTTTAAGCCAACTTTTTAAGTGAGGATAAAGGGCAAGATCGAAAAAAACCTCTTTGAATCACTGTAAGCAAAGAACTTCAAAGGGAGAATTCAATAATAGTTTTTAAGTGGCAGCAGACAAGCAGGGAGAACCATAAATCATGATGTAACCAACTGTTCAAGCTATTAAGGAAATAAAAAAGTATGAAGACTAAAGAGAAATATTAAAGCCTCTAAAATAAGTCAACAGAAGAAAACATAAAACAGTGAAGGATGAACAGGTCTAAGGTGCTTCCAAGAGTCATTTCTTAACCTGAAACTTTCAACCTACTGTAGTAAGAAATTATGGAACATAATGAAAACATGGGAAAACATAAAACAGTTTAGAATACTTCACCAACAGCCAAGCTCATGGATCCAATGATAGAGCCTTCACGGGAACAAGCATGAAACAACATCATCAAGTCTTCCAAGACTTCAATTTGTTCTTCAACTTCAACGGACTGTGTATTTACTTCAAAGAGTTTCAGTATTACAACTTGTGATCAAACAAAAACCAGCAATTACTCATCTTCTACTGAAGTATTTATAGAAGGATGAGGAGGTGGGATCTAACAAAATATCTCAAGGATAATTAATACAGACTTAAGACTTCTCGACCTTTTGAGGGGCTCGATGGAGAAGTTTACAGGTGGATGGCTGTATTAATGTTTTACAATTAATATCAAAGCTTGGTGGGAGCTTTGTTGACTTTAAGGCTCTGTGTAATATGAGAGTAACTCTGCAGATATTTTTTGCATTTAAGTTCCTTGCAGCAGTAATTCCCTGGCTGTGCTGGAAGTGAAATATTAGATTTGGAACAATAACTTTGGCCTCTGTTTTCAATGCTTTTAAGGCATAGGTGGCGTTTATGGTAGCTGAGGAATCAATTCGCCTCAAATAAGGCGGTGAAGGCCTTTCTGTCTGTTCAAAAACTTATGATTTTCTTTTGACTATGTTTTAATCCAGGGAATTAGGCTTTTGATAATCATCTTTAGCTGTAATTCCCCAAATCTGTCTTTAATCTTCTTCTCTGCTGCGCTCTGTCTTCAGAAACTGATACTCTTTTAAATGTGATTTAATCACAGTGTCTTGTCGATGTGCAGGCCGCGTTGGGCTTTTAAAGGCATCAATTCCCATGAAGCATTAATAAAAAAATGGAATGAAGCCCCATGAATGGTTCTCTTTGATAACTCAAAGGCACGGAAAACATCTTTCCTGGCCCTTGGATTTCCTTCATTATACAATGGAAAACCATTAAAACACCTGCAAAACACAAAAACAATTAAAAAATCCTGCGAAATGGGTTAAACTTCTTCAGAAGGCAGGAGAGGAGCGTAGCCGTTGGATCTGGACACGTGGACGGTCTAGATCTAATCGAGAGATCGCATTCGGCAGGAGGAGGAAAGGGGTGCGATGAAAAAACTCTGATGCGATTGCACGATCGAAAGGGCCGAGGCGATTAAGCGATGGCCGTTGATCTAAGAACGAGATCAATGGTGGAGAATGAATCGGGGGAGTCGCAATTGGAGGTCAGGAACGAGGTGATGCGATTGCGTGATCGTAGAATAGGCCGATGCGATTGCGATGATCGGGGGATAGGCCGATGCGATTGCGCGGTCGGCCAATCGCAATCGGCAGAAATGAATATTGAAACCGCACCAAAGAAAATCTCCGATGCGATTAGGCGCCCGGTTATGGGGCCTGTTTTATATAGAACTCCGATAGGCCCGGGCTTATGTATATATGGGTTTATCGGAGTCGAGCCTTCGGGCCGGGGCTTTTCAATCTACCCATTGAAAATTGCCGATGTGATTGCTCGTCGGTCTTTTTAATCAACCCATTTAATATTTAACACGTGATTTGGATTTTTATAACAAAATTTTGGAAAAGTGGGTTTTTTATATTTTACAAGGAAAAAAGGTTATCGGGAAGGAAAAAATAGAAAGGATAAGCACCGGAGGCGGGCCCACCGGAGATATATAAAATAATGATGCGATCGGGGGTTTTTCAATACAAAGTTTAAATCGCATCGACGATTCTTAATACAAAGCATGATCGCAATCGGAACTTTTTAATCATAGCACAAGACTTGTGTGTTTGGATATTTCCGATGCGATAAGCGCCGAGGGGGTTAACGCTTGGTTTTTATGGCAAAGGCACATGTGGGGAAGTGGTTTAAGGGGCTTTGGCCAAAGGGGCTAAAGCCTGTCATAAAAACATGAATTTTTATGGTTTTTTCAATGTTTTGAAAGGGATTTGAAGGTTTAGGTAAGGTTTAAAAGTGGGTTTCAAACTTTATAAAGTGGATTTTTATGAATGGAAGAAGCAAACTCATAAAAAATAGAGGAATTTTATGGAAGAAAGGGGTGCAAATGAAGGCTAGTTTTGAGTGGGGTGAAAGGGGAAAATGATGGTTTTTCAGCAGTCTTTCTCTTGGAATTTAGCAGAATTCTCAGAGTATAAAATGGAAACATCAAATGAAGATTTTTGACAGAGGCATGAGGCCTTTCAAGAGTCTTCAAGAGCCACAAAATTTTAGCAATGAAATTTGTTCCTTGAAGGCTCAAAAATTCTTAGCCACCTTTTTCTATAACAAATATTATAGGTGGCTAACACACAGCTCATTAAATATGAGAGTGTGTTTAATATTCCTTGACCATTCAAGACAATTATGTTATCCTTATAGAACTACTCCAACAATAGATATCAATGAATGCATTCTTAAAACGTATACTGTGTAAAACGTACTCTACTGCCAATATACGGTAAAAAACATTTCACTTATGGTGGTTAAAAAAAATCAAATTTTGATATATATATATATACAACATAGGTATATATGGGGAAGTTTATGTATTTGGGAGGGTTTATATGGGGAGGGGGGGTGTACCTGATATATGGGAAGGGCTCATATGGGAAGGTGCTATTGGGGAGGAGGTAATTGTTAAATAAATAAATAATATATATATATATATATGTGTGTGTGTGTGTGTGTGGAGGGAGCATTGTTTGGACATCATGGAGGTAGCATTGATTGGACAACGTGAAGGTTACTAGAGCCACAGTGTCAAGGGATATATGAGGTATATATGATGTTGCACTGGGGGGAGATGATTGTGGGAGAGGCCTAACGTAGGAATAAGCCAAGAGGAGCGGGGTGGGGGGAGCCAACACAGTGGTATTACGGGTCCGATGGAAAGTTAAATGCAAGTCGATTGTGTAAGCAAGGGCTAAGAGGTTGAGGTGCTGAGCAAAGGGAGGGTGGAGGGTCGAGAGGCTATGAGTGAAGGGAGGGGGGCCAAGAGTATGAACAAGCACTGAGATATGTTGGATCCAAGAGTATGAATTTGTGTATTAACAGTGTAGGGTGTGAGAATCGGTGCCGAGGGAGGGTGAGCATTGTTGAATAGTGGTGGAACTTGTTGGTGAGGAGTAGCACTAAGATTTATGAATCGTAAAGACAAACAATTAAATTTATGATGGGAGAAGATTATTGTGTGAGCGTTGTGATAGAGGAGGTATGATGACCAGAAACAATGATAGAATAGAGGCAGTTTTGTAGAATGGAGGCAGTTCTAAAAAAATATGGAGGATGGAGTTACAACACAAAAATAATTTGGGAGTTGGCTTTGATACCATGTCAGGCTGGGAGGTAACTCCACAATGAGAATTGTGATTTTTCATTAAGGGTGATCATAAATATATACATGGAGAGAGACACTCTTGGCCTTCATATCCCAGAGTCTCTTCATATTATATCTCTCCTTATTTTCTATTTACATTATTTTACATATTCACGCAATCCCAAGGATTAGGTGTCAATAACAACAAGAAAATGGACAAACTCCTCCATTGACTCATTTATATTCATGTTGGAAAAGAAACCTTGTGTCTAGGAGTACATACATTAAGTCAACATTCTCATCAACCTTCCATAACAACACTATGCAACACCAATAACCAGACTATAAGCATAAAACCCAGACTCATATAAAAGAAACTAAAATAATTAAAATAAAGCTTTGTAGTAGCGTCATGCTTAACCACATACCCACAGATTACATTCAAAATACATACATCAAATACTGGATCAATGACTTGGATTTTTCTGTGCTCGGTCGTCCAAAAACAATCACTTAGAATTCCACCATCGTTAGCTGCTACTAATTATTTTTCCCAACCCCTACTTTATCATCAGCAGGTCGTCTTATAATTTTTTGGAAACCTCTCTAATCCACTCAGCTTCTTGCCTAACCACTCCAGTTGTCTTGAGAAACCATTAATATATTTTCCCCATTCTCCTTAGTTGTCCCATGTGTATCAATGATTTTCCAAAACATCTTTCTTGTTGTTTGGATCCACTCCACCCCATATCCTCCTTTCTCAAAATCTATCCAGCTTCATTCTCACCAATATTTCCTTGTCCCCCTCCACCCTTTACAAAATCATAATCACCGATATTCCTCTACACACATCTTCCTTTCTCGAGTGCCACTATCACACTTCTGCACAATGTCCCTCTACATGGTGCTCTACTTATTTCATGCTCCATATATTGCACCAACCTTATGTTTCACTCAATATTTTGTCCCAACCCTATGCTATGGTCCATCATTTCCTTTCAGTGCTCCTTATCCATACTGCGCGGTCCTGCACATAAAAAAATTGCAAAAAACTTCCAGGCTCCAACAGTCAAACTCACTCAGGCCTTCCTGGAGGGTGCTCCACTATATGTGAGGGTAATTTCACTAGGGTTGGGAAATTAAGTATGTTACCAATGTGAATATTCCACCCACTCTCTCTTTATCCACTTTTTATATTAATTTTGGGATGTTGAATTTCATCACCAACTAGTGTGGTCACTGTGGAAAGGTTTGTATGTTTACTTCCTTATATTTTCTACCATGTATTGTTTTATTTCATATTTAGTAGAACTTAAGTTGAGTATGATGGAAACAATTATAAAGCATGGCAATAAAAGAACTTCTTTTAACATGGATATTATTCTTTTCCCTTGTACTGGAAATATTGGTCCCCCTTATATGACTACATTGTCCCTTCCTGGATTCACGATAGTTTTACCAATATGGTTATTTTCAACTTCATTGGTCCCAAACACCCAATATGATCCAACTCAAACGAGGTATCCACCTCAACAACACCAACCTCATTTTGACTCTTTTCCTTCTTCACCCATTATGTCTTCTCCCCTTTCTTATTCCTCAGATGGTGAAATTATTTATGCTAGTATCTAGGAAGCTAAGAAGAAGAAGAAAAGGAAGAATAAGAAGAGGAAAAATAATCAAGGGGGAAACCCACCAACCATTGTTATAAGTGTTGATAATGTAGACAAACCTTATACCATACATCACAAGCCCAAATTCCCTTGCAAGCTTTGTAAGGATTACCACCTTCTTAACAATTGCCTTGGTATTCCCATGGTCTTAGAAGTGTGGTCTAAGGATTCTCATCAACTCATTGTCGGTCCACCAATCATTGATTATAATATTTTAGGGGAAAAGGTTAAATTTAGGTTTCCTAGTACATTTTGTGAAGGGATTCATCAAACTCACCTTTTCCCTTGTATAGATGAAGCCTCAAAATTGTTGGAAAACCATGTTGTTTCTCAGCAACAACTTCCAACTGGTTACCATAATATTTTTCTCAACCCACCATCATTTTATGAAGTGACCGATCCGAGTCCATAGTTGGTTGATCCAACTCTTCCATTGGAGAGTGAATCTCATGCCATAAGGGTTGATGAACCATTGGTTAATGAAGTGGTTGGTTAAATTCCAACTTTGGTTGATCCAAATCTCCCCTTAGGAGAGTGAAGTCGATATCGATAATATTTTTCTTGTTATTTAAAATTTCACCATACAAGGGGTATTTATCTCATTACCATGGAACCCCCTCCAAGTATTGAGGTCATTTCCTTTGATTGGAATAGACTAACAAAGTATAAACTCCCTTCTTGCATGCCTTTCCAAATCATTGTGTAGAATTTTAATAAGAACATATGTTTCACGTTGATTATAGATGAGGATGCTTTCATTAGCAGAATTCCCTCAGATACTTGGAAAGCTATAGGTTCCCCTCAACTTGTGTCTAATACTCATAATCTTCTGGCTTTCAACAGAAGAGATAGTAAACCTTTATGGTTCCTCCCTCGACATCCCATTACCTTGAAATAAAAGTTTGTTTGTATTGACGTTATGGTAGTCCAAGGCCCCTTGGGTTTCAATTTTCTCCTTGGGTGAGACTATGTCTATGCAATGAAATCCCTCATCTCCAAATTCTTTCGAGTGATGTATTTCCCTCATACAGGGAAACTTTTAGCAGCTAATATTCATAGATGGGCTAATTTTCCATGTTTTTTCCAAAAAAAATATTCGCCAATTCCCATTTTTTCCTAAAATTGATTCACCCAAACTTTTTAAGGAGGTTTTATTGTACCTTAAAAATCGCCAAAATGTATAGAGTCTATATAAAATCATTAGAAGTTTTAATATTTTTATTAAAATATCAGTAATCATTTTATAGTTTTCATATTATGGATTAGTAAGATTCGCCAAGGTTTCTAATCTTTAAGATAAATTTCTATCCTTGAAATTTCCCCTGCCCTCATAGTGTAAAAATTGTGACAGTTGAATGACTTTTGTTTGTTGGTCCTGATTTGACTTCCAACTATTTTACCTCCCTGAATATTCCCTATATGCAAGTGGTATCCACCCTACCACATGTTAATTATGATGAAACCTATCTCGTGCATTTACCTTTCGATGAAAAAGAACCTCTCAATGTATGCTCAACTTATTTTGACCTCCATCCAGTAGTTGACATGGTGAACCCTTCAATGGGGACATTGGATCTTAATCTTAAGTCCCTTGAAATGTATTCCTTCCAGAATATTCTTCTTCCGTCCAATGAAGACCTCTTTAAATCCATGATTGAGGTGTGTCCCTTGACATGTATTCCTTCTAGATATTTTTCCTCTTGGAAGCCACGATTAAGGTAGCCATGATCACTTTTCCTTTCCTATGTCAAGCTTGTTAAAAAATGAAACAAAGCTCCATGAGCATAATTATTTTTGAAACTAGTTATTTTTGGTTTCAAGCTTGCATAAAAATGCAACCAACCTCTTAGCATAGTTATTTTTGCTTTCAATCTCATGCAAAATTGAAACTAACCTTCAATCATATTTATTTTTGGTTTCAATCACATGTAAAAATGAAACCAACCTATGATCATAGTTCCATTTTTATGTTAAGATCCTTAAAAAATGATATAGGCCGTATAAGTGTGGTTCCTTTATTGTGCCAAGCTCATTAAAATATGAAAAAAATCTCCCTCCGTAAATTCCAAGGGGCATGTGCCTTCAGTCATCATGTTGGAATTAAGCCACTAGCTTCTACAGGTTAGGATAGGGGTAAGGTAACCTATCCCAAGAATATTTTTTTCTTGGTTTCAAGCTTCTGTAAAAATAAAACCTATTCCAAACCTAGTTTTTCTTTGTTTCAAGCTTGTGTAAAAATGAAAATTATCTCAAGCATAGTTTTTTCTCTATTCAAAGATTGTGTAAAAATGAAGCATGTCCCAAGATTAGTCTTTTTTCCTGCTCATGCTTGTAAATACATGAGAATAAGTTATCGAGTATAATTTTATCATTTGTTTGGGCTCATAAAAAATATACAAAAAAGTAACTTTGAGGACCCTTTAAGCTTTTTTCAAACTCCATAAATATGAAAATATTTCCAAGTAAGCTTGTTTCCTTTCACACTCGTTAAAGGATTTGAAAGGGAATATATTCAATATATTTTAATCCTTTTTTCAGACATAGTAAGACTAATTAAAAAAAAGGAATACTCTATTCAACCATGGCTAGAAGAGTTCACCTTTGTATTTTTTTATCCTTTTATCGCCTTGGGAGACTAAATATATGAAAAAGAAAAAATTGGAGTGTTCTTTATGGTCCTTTTAGACTCACTAAAGATGAAAAATTATCGAGATTTACCTTCTCAAGGATCGTAAAATTGTTTACGTTGAAACAATATGAACAAGTTATCTTTTATTCTCTTTTCATAATCCATAAATATGAACAAAAAATGTCATCTTGGAGTTTCATTTTTATCTCTTTTCAAACTCTAAATATGAAAATACATTGAGTTATTCCTTGAATGGAATCATAAAACTTAAACAACAAAGGAACCATTTTAAAATTATCACTCAATCACTCCTTCCTAGGGTTCGTTAAAAATGCTTCGAAAAACTTGTGCAAAGGATGAGCTTATACTTCGAGTGTAACAACCTACCTAATCTAAATTTATGTAGGAACGTAACAGTATACAAATATAAACATGGACATAGAGATGCAGCAAAAATATCGCTTCATTTCATTCATATCAAAGACTGAAATATGCTTACATACATAATGGAAACAAACTAGCTCGAGCGATGGTAGCTTATCTCTGAGAAGAGATGTGGTGGCTACATGCCTCTGAATTGTGTTACAATGAGTCTCAAAGGCATATTTATTATTGATAAACAATGGAAAACCCTAAACATCCAAAAGCCTAACCATATGAGATGAAGTGCCAAAATTATGCGCCCCATTTGGGTAAATTGGTACATCAACTTCCGAGGGACATAACTTTGGAATACGATCTCCGTTTGACGTGTAAAATACCTTGTTAAAAATATATATCTAAGGAATACAGCTTTAGAGTGACCAACATTAGTCAAACACTGATGTTGTCCTTGGTTTTCCCAAAAAACATCATTTAGGGCCTCAAAACGACTCTGGAAGTTCAGGAGGACCCAAAAACTACCAAAAATAGTAAATTGTGCTACAATTAAGGAAACTGAAAAACTGAAAGAAATAATGGTGGGGGTCCAAGTGGTATATGACCAATATCCACCTAGATCACCACCCCACATTTACTCACTTAAACGTGCTCACTAGGGTAAACATGAGATGAGAGTTACTATACATTACTTGATTTCCAAGATGAACTTATGGAAAATGGGATCCACATGTCTAGAACTAACTGAAAACATTGAGTGACACCTGATCACACTATTATCAACCTAAATTTAATCGACACTATTTCCTTTCAATTTCATTTCCTTAAATTTAACACAACTTTCTATTTTTTCTAATTTTTTTCGAGTCATAAACTTTCAAGGCCATTTTGAGGGTCTAATCGACATTTTCAGGGAAAATAGAGAGACCAGAAAAGTGTCAAAATATATTTTACATGTTATTTTTTTGGACTCCTTGTGGAGATGTTTAGAAATAGGTATCATTAGTCAAACAAATATCGTATGCGGAAGTTACAACCCCGAGAAGTTGGCATTCAAAATTATAAATTTATACAAACATTTTGTGACTATGGTACCTATGGGTCATGAAAGCATAGTTTTTTCATTGTTTTCATTAGTTCATCATATATTCATTAATAAGTATTTTTTACCTCTCACACTAGTTGCAATAAAACACAGATTATCACATGCATTCATATAAATCAACCACGAGCCATGAAACCATAAATTAGATCTAGATCAAGAACAGATCATATAGTAAGAAATATACCATACATGTAACCAACATTTAACCAGAATGAAGCCATGAAAAACTACTCATATAAACACAATAAATCATCACTTATTATCATTGATCATCAATAATGAATAATACATATTAACAAATGCATAGTACCAACCAAGTTAGGGATTTCCACGTACCACCTGACCATAGATTGGGTTGAACCAAATTTCTCTTTCTGCCAATCACTCTCGTGCCATATTCTAAGCATTAATGTGGGATATCATGGCATAAACCAAAACATAAACAAATAGGGAATCCAGAGGTTAAACCACCTCCACCCTCAAGTCACAGTGATCTCACCTAAACTGGTCCAAATATCACCAAACCAATACAATCATGGGTGCCTGAGGTTTTTCTTCACCATAACTAGAGGAATCTTCCTATCTCCACCCATCTATCAAGAGATTCCCACATAAAACCATCTCCATCCTCAACCATTTGGATTTTCCTTAGACCACCTCAATGAGATCCAAAATCTACCGGCAATCCAAAGCTCAACTAAAGGGAAACCCACTACATCATGGTTATCTAGGAAATGGAATATGCAAGGTTGTACACAACTTCCAATCCAAGAAAATCCCATGCCAATGACAACAAAATAATGTGTAACCTGTAGACCAATGCATGCACCATTCATTCAAATCCAATCAAGATAATCAAACATGAAACATGTTACCTGCAAAATTATCTTGTTGGTTGTTGTTCCAATCTTCTTCTTGTTTCTCCCTTGATTTTCCGTGCTTGCCTTTTGCTTTATTTCTTATGTCTTCTTTGTGTCCAAGTTCTCTCTATTTTGGTGTAGCTTCTCTCTCCTCCTTTCCTCCTTTTCCAAATGACAATGATAAAATGTCCAATGGTGTGTTAGAATCTTTTCTCCCTCTTTTCTTTTCTTTTCTTTTCATGTGCTTTTTCTTCAATTTCCCTTGAATGCATATTCTTGTATCTTCATCTTCATTTTCTCTTATTTTCCTTTATTTCTTGAATTAATTTCCAATTATTTCCTTTTTCAAATGCCAATTTCCATAGCTATTAAATAATTAACCACAAGTGATTCCCACTATAATGTTTTTCCCTTCATTTATCTTGGAATACATGTCCCATGACCTTAGTTTTATTTTTCCAGTTGTAATGCCCATTTTTTACATGGAATTTCAACCCGGGGTTATTACAAACCCCTCCCCCTTGGGGGAACATGTTAGATCCCTGTAATCAGCAAGATTGGCAAAGTCCGATAGTAGGGAGAAACACCGTTTCAACCACTTTGGGATTCTAGGATCTAGCCCTCCTAAATCCGGAGAGGGATCTCTCCAATAAGTGTAAAGATGGATTTATCTTTAAGGTTTTGGGTAATGATATTAGGCTAGTTATGAAGTCCAAGGGTTTTTGTTTGTTTTGGATGGTTGAGCATGATTATTATTTGAGTGGAAAGTCCTAAATGGAAAGAGTTTCAAAGGTGAGAAGTTGCAAGCAAATAGAACAAGCTTTGGCCAAAAAGATAGATAATTGCAGGTTTTAGTCCATTGGGCTATGGAGTCATAATAGGGTTTAATTGAAACAGCCAGGTTCAAGAGTGGTCTATGGGGCAAGTCATCTATGTCTAAGGATCTCTTTAAAGTTGATTTATGGAATGAAATGATACAATAAGAAGGGGAATTAAACAAATGAAGAACAAAGAGCAGCCCAAGATCTGGTAAATACTTTGAAACTAGCCAGCTTCTGACATACACTTAAGAAAAACATAAAAGTAACCTAGGATCTGGTAAGTACTTCGAAACTAGTCAGCCTTTGATATAATTTCAATAGAAAACATTTAAACACAAGGGAAACACAAATGATAACAAAGAATGGTCTAAGATCTGGTAAGTACTTCCAAACTAGCCAGCTTTCTACACATTCCTAGAGAAACTTTCAGTCAGTCTTTTGGGATAAAAATAGGACCAGGGCTCACCATATCTTCCTTAGTTCATCTCTACTTAACATGAAATGAAAATAACTTTCAAGAATAACAATTAGCTAAGACAGGAGGACGAGGGAACGCCTGCATTCCTACTGCTTGAACTGAATTAATTCATTCCTAAATAACACAATTCAGAAGAAAACATTTAGATAAAGCTTATCAATCAGAGAAGGGTACTGATATACAATAAATCCTAACTCTATGCTTCCTGTTCTTTATAAGAGAAAATGGACAAATTGGAAACAAAAATAAAATAACGATTTACAATAAGAAAAACATCACCGTCGACATAGACCAGGATACAATAAATCAACTTGCATTGATGCTTCAAACCAGTTACAGCGTTAAGTCCAGTGTTTCAGGTTAGCAATCATCTTCACTTCGCAGCCTAACTATTCTATCACAAGCAGAGCTTCAAGAGCTAGTGAACACTATTTACAATCAGAAGTTTAGAGCTCAAGTATATTTCAAAGTTCTGCAACCAACAATTTCTTATCTTCTACAGGAGTATTTATAGAAGGAATGAGGAGGTGGGATCCGATAAAAGATCTCCTAGGTCAATTAATACAGATTAATGCTTCTCGGCCTTTGAGGGGCTCGATGGATAAGTTTACAGATGTTTAACACTATTAATTGATTTACATTTAAGATTTAAGCTTGGTGGGATCTTTTGTTGACCTTTAGGCTCTCTTTCAGGATATAATAACTCTGCTGATATTTTTTGCATTAGTTCATTTGGCAGAATTAATTGTTTGGTTGCGCTGAGGCAAATATATTTTCTGATCAATAACTTTGGCCTCTGTTTGAATGCTTTTAGGCACAGGTGGCTTTGTGGTAGCTGAGAGGAATCAATTTGCCTCTGATGTGGCGGTGGAGGCCTTTCTATCTGATAAACACTTATGATTTTCTTTAACTGTGTTTTAATTTGGAGGATTAGGCTTTTAATAATCAATATTAGTCATAATCCCCTCAAAATTGTCTTCAATCCTCTGTTTTGCTGTGTTTTAATCTTCAACACTGATACTCTTTTGATTCATTTAATGGTCTATGTCTTGTTAATGTGCAGGGCCACATAGGGCTCATATGGCATCAATGCCCATGAAGCGTTGATGAAACATGGTGGAGAAACCTTTGGAATGATCTTCCTCTTATGAATGGAAGTTTGGAGGATCATCACCCTCGACTTTCATTTCCCTTTATTATAATGGTAAAATCCTTCGAAACCTACAAAATACACAAAATATTATGAAATCCTGCGTTGTGGGGTAAACTAATTCAGAGGTTGCGAGGAAGGAGCGTGGCCGTTGCATGGAAACATCCAACGTTGGAGATCAGTTAGAGGAGGTCAAAAGGAGAGCAGAGGGAGATTTTAAGTCAAGTCTGTCGATCTGCAGAGATTCGACGGTCAGGATTAATCGGGAAAATATAAAGTTGAAAGGCCACTTTATAATGAAACGGGAGAAAATGCAAAGAAAAAGGTTTAAAACCTATGTTTCGGAGGAAAAAAGGTTAAAAATAGAGTTGGGAGTTCGGGATGATTGTGGGCCTTCGGATGAGATCAGCCCTACAAGATCAACGGCTGAGGAGGCGCGCGACAAAACTCAAATGGAAAGAGGAAAAGCGGTTTCGGGGATGAAAACCACTGTTTTCACGTCGAGAAAAGGCGGGTAGGTAGTTTTTCCTTTTGGAACGTGATATGCGTCCCCGCCCGACACGTGGCACCAAAAAACCACCCATTTCACATGGTCTTTGGGAAATTAACCATCATGCTGAAAACTACGCGATATAGAATGTGGGCCGTCAGATCTAGGGCCTCAGATCTAACGATAGAGAATGAGCACGATATGGGATAGATGCGCGGGTAGTAAGAAGATGGGTGGTTTCAATATGGGTCATCAGATCTGAGATTTGAACGGCGGATATTAAATCTGGGGGTTGGATGAAATAATACAATGGCGGAGGAAGGACTGATGAGGACCATTGATCTGTAGAGATCAACAGCCGGGATTAGTCGAAAAAAATTAGAACGCAGGGCACATGAATTTAAACCAAAGTTGGGAAAATGCGATCTGGACCATCTAATCTGGACACGTGAATGGCCCAGATGCAATCAGAGATCGGCGATCGATGGGGCAAAGAACTTGGAGTGCGACGGAGCGATTGAGCGCTGGTCGTTGATCTGAGGATCAGCTCAACGGTGGGGAGTGAATCGGAGAATTTTGAAGGCGGAGGAAGGCTAATAATCGAAGCAAATGTGGGCCGTTGGATCTGGGAAGGTGGGGAGGAGATCAACAGTCCAAGATAGATCGAGGAATGGTCAATCGGAGGGGACACACAAGTGAGCCCGATAGAACATGCGATGCGATCATGTGCAGGCCGTTTGATCGGCTCAAGATCAACAGCGGATATTATCGCAAGTATAAAACCGGCGGAAAACCTTTGAAACACATGAAAAAACCCAAATTTAATATAACACAAAGTTTTTATGTATCGGGGCGGGATATATGTATATGAAGTGAATAGGCACCCGTCTGTGGGGCTTTGGTCTATATGAAATGCGATAGGCCCAGGGCTATATATATATGAGGGCCAATCGCATCGGAATTTTCAGGCTTGGTCTTTCAATCTAACCATTTTGGATTTTGCGATGCGATAAGTGCTTGGGACCTTAACTCTTGGTCCTGGGTGAAGTTATATGGGGTAAAAAGCGAAGGGTAGGGTTTTAACAAAGGGACTCAATCACATCGGAACTTTTGATGCAGGTCTTTCAATCTACCCATTTTTCATTAAAAATCATTGTATGGGTGCGTTTAGACCAAAACTTTGGAAAAAGTGGGTTTAAGACTTAAAAAAGGAAAATATTAATCGGAGATGGAAATTTATAATGTTATAGTGCCCGATTGTGGGCCAAAGGTTATATGAAGTGGCTATAGGACCGGGATTTATGAAACAAAGGGCTTAATCGCATCAGAAGTTTTAATATGGAAAATAGACTTGCACGCTGGGATTTTTGTGATGCGATAAGCGTTTAAATGGCTTAGCGCCTGGTTCTAGCACCAGGGCATATAATCGGGAAGTGGTTTAGGACTTAGCCGAAGGGGGCTTAAGCCAGTGGTAAACAAACTTATTTTTTATGAAAATTTTCCAAGTTTTCAATGGATTTGGCAGTTTCGCCAGAGTTCAAAAAGGATTTTTAAACTCTATAAAGGGGATTTCATGAAGGCGATATGGGGAAAAATGAAAAATAGAGGAATTTTATGGGAATGAAATGGGGTAAAAATGGAGGTTAGTTTTGAAGTGGAAGGAGGGGAAAATGGATTTTGCAGCAGTATTTTTTCTTGAAATCAGTAGAATTTCTGAGTTGGGAAAAAGGAAACAACAATGAAGATTTAGAAAAATAGCAAGATGTCTTCATGATTCTTCAAGAGATAACATTTTTTGCAATAAAACTTGTTCCTTGAAGGCTCCAAAAAATTTTTAGCCACCATTTGGTATGATAAATCTTATTGGTGGCTAACAGTGGCTCCACTTGGGGATGGTGCCTTCTTGAAGGCATCAAGAACTTCAGACCTGCATTCTCTGGGAGACTGATCAGTGCCTTATCCATTGGGATGCCTTTATTTACTTGGATGATCTTCTTTTTCTCTGAAAACATATTAGCAGCCATAAAAACAATGGATATTTCATCAACAAGCTTTCTACCTACCCAATCCTATTGATCTAACATTTTTTCTTCTTTAGAGTGCACTTGGATTGGCAAACTCTTTTCACAACATTTTATTCTTTTGAAAGAAAAAAATATAATCTATTTCTAATCCTTATTCCTCCATGAACTTGGATTAAAAATTTGAGTCCATATGCTTCTCTAGCTAATCTACTAATCTGTTAGGAGTAAACAGTCTAACAGATTTTTATTCTCTAAATTCTACAACAGAAATTAAAAAGCATACAAGTTAGGATTGAACAGTCTAACTTGACGTTGATCTATGGCATAGAAAACAAGCTGCACATAGATCTTATTTTGCAGAAAATTAAAACAAAATGGAAGGCTTAAGATCTGAAAGTTCAAAGCACTTACTTCATATTTTTTCAGCTCTGTTTTTACTTCTGTTTGAGCTATTTTTCCTTTATCCACTGGTTCAGATTTTGAGTTGATTAGAACCAGTTATTACTCTGTTTCGACTCAGAAATTCAAGCAGATTTGAGTCAGTCATTTTTTAGAAACATAGGTTCATATTTTGAGCATGTTTGAACCTTTAATTTCTAGCCTAATCTACCTACTGATAAGCCAAGATTAAACAGTTTGGAAAATCGAATTCACTATCCTATCAACAGTAAATTTAAAACTAATTAGTCAAGATTAGGTTGTTTGACTAACTAGAAGTTTGTTTTTTAGGAGTGGAATTTATCTTGCACACTTTCATATTTGTTTCTCTTTTTGTTGGTATGGGGCTGTACCTTTATTGTTTTTACAGTCTGCCCTCTTTTCTTTCTTTCACTATTTTTGTATTTTTTATTTTTCTAACTTTGAATGCAATGGTGGATGAGATATTTATAATGGAAAAAAGATAAAAAGGCTTTCAGAACATGACAGGGATCAAGAGAAGTAATGCTTGAGCATCCTGCCATTGACAGGACCCCCAAACATCTCTGCTCCATTCAACTCCTGCAAGAAAAAGGGATTATTACCAGCAACTGAATGAATGAAGTAACGGCCAATCCATTAGTTGTCAAATTTTCCATGCTTTCCCTTGTCTTCCCTCCTTGAGTCTCACTTTAAAAATTTGTCCCCAACATTAAAATTGCTAGCCTTTTTTCTTCTGTTAAAAATCTTTTTGATGTTGTCCTACTTATACAATGCTTTGTTATAAACCTCCTCTCTGGTTTGCTGAAGGTGAATAGTCTGATTTATCCTTCTGATCATGTCATTATCTTCAGACTGAACCTCTTGAATCAACTTCATAACTGGCACAACAAGGTTGGTTGGAAAAATTGCATCAGTGCCATACACAAGCTGGTAGGGTGACATACCAATAGATTTCTTCAAAGTCAATCTGTCCGCCCAAAGTGCACGCACAAGCTTTGTGTGCCAAGACTTTTTCTTGTCCTCCAACAAATTCTTGATTATGTTCACTAAACTCTTGTTTGAGGATTCTGCAAGTCCATTACCTTGAGGGTAATAGGCCATGGAATGCCCCAATGTTATCTGATACTTGTGACAGAACTCAACCATCTTCTTTGATCCAAATGCTACTGCATTATCAGTGATGATCTTGGTAGGGTAGCCAAATCTAGAGAGAATATTATTCTCCATGAATTTTATGATAACAGAATCATTGGCCTGCCTATAAGGGATGGCTTCTATCCATTTAGTGAAGTATTTTATAGCAGTGAGAATCCATCTATGTTGAGCTGAAGACGATGGATGGATTTCACATATGAAGTCAAGTCCCCACTGTTGAAAAGGGGCTTCAACAGTGATTGGATGCAGAGGTAAGGGTAGTAGCTTCCTTTTTCCCTTAAAAAGTTGACATTTATGACAGGAAATTATCATCTTGTGTGCATCAAGAAAAAGAGTAGGCCAATAGTAACCAGCCCTCAAGATTTTGTTGGTTGTTGTCTTCCAGTATAAGAGGCCTCCACACTCTCCTTCATGGAACTCATGCTTAACCTTCTCTACATCATACTCAGGCAAACATTTAAGCAATATACCACTTGCATTTTTCCAATAAAGACATCTATCTATAATGCAATAGTTTACAGCTTTCAATTTCAAAACCCTTGCCTTTTTTTTGGTCAAACCAGGAGGTGTATTTAAATTAAGCAAAACATAAAGAATATCAGCATACCAAGAGGAATTCATAAAATGGTTTTCAACAATGGGTGTTGAGATTTCCTCTTGATCATTTAAAGCATTAATCATATTAATATCAAGAACTTCAAAATTTGATTCAGCCATCAATCTAGCTAGACCTTGGCCTTTGATGAGTTTAGTGGGTTTTATTTCTATATCATATTCAAGAATAATAGCAATCCACTTAACCCTCTTACCATCTGGGTCTTGTGTTAGAATGTCTTTCACAACTGAATTTGGGATGAAGGCAATGATGTGTGAGTGTAATATGTATACTCTGAAGTCCTTTAAAGCCTTAACCAAAGAAAAATCTTGCTTCTCCATAATGTTATACTTCAGAGGGGCATCCCTCAATGCCTTGCTAAAGAATGAAATAGGCTACTCTTGTCCTTGTGGATTTTTCTGTAGAAGGACATCAGCAATTGTATGTCCTGATGAAAATGAAAAAATATAAAAATCCCTTGAAAAATCAAGACTTATTAGAACCAGTGTTTTGGTTAACGCTTGTTTCACCAGCTCAAAGGACTTCTTTGCTTCCAAGGTCCATTTAACCCCTTGCTCCTTCTTCAACATGTTTGTAATATTTCTAAGGAGCTCAGCCAAGTTGGGGATCAACCTTCTCAAAAACTTAATCTTTCCAATGAAATATTGCAACTCTTTGATGTTCTGAGGATGAGAGATCTGCAATATGGCCTCAATCCTCTTTGGATCTATCTTAATACCCTCTTCTGAAATAATGTGCCCAAGAAGCTTACCCTCTTAGAGACCGAATAGTGTTTTCTTGGGATTCAAAGACATACCAAAATTTCTGCATCTCTCGAAGACTATTCTTAAATGTGCTAAGTGCTCTTCATTTGTCTTTGAAAAAACAGTAACATCATCAAGGTATATAATGATGAAGTAGCCCAGTTCTTCAGAGAATGTTATGTGCATGGCTCTTTGGAATGTTGCACCAACATTCATTAGACCAAAGGGAATTTTCACATACATGAAAGTGACCCATGGTGTAGTAAAGGCTATCTTTAATTGATCATCAGGGTGAACTAAGATCTTATTGTACCCTGAATAGCCATCAAGCAAGGAAATTCTTTTAGACACCACCACCCTTTGTAGAATATGATCCATCTTAGGTAAAGGGTATTTGTCTTTCAATGAAGCTTTTTTTAAATCTCTAAAGTCTATACAAAGCCTGATCTCTCCAGTTTTCTTCCTAACTGACACCAGATTAGACACCCACTCAAAATATCTAATAGGGACAATAATATCAGCTTCATACATTTTCTTGATTTCCTTCTCAACCAAAGGCAACTGAATAGGGTTAATTCTACGCAGCTTCTGTTTGAATGGTTTTTCGTTTTCCTTGAGAGGGATTTTGTGTTGTATTATTTCGGTGTCATAGGATTTAAGATCTTCGTAACTCCATGCAAAAACATCAGAAAACTCCTTAAATGGCTCTATGTATTTGAGTTTAATTTGAGCTGGTAAGGTCTTAGACAGTTTAATCGTCATAGGTTTTAGTTCATTACCTGTATTGCACTCTTCCACTTCAGTCTCTACAGGCTCCAGTTTTGGCTTCTTGGCCACATGGTTAAAGTCAAACAACTCTTCTAAAGGGGCCAGACCCTTGGGAAAACTCTGATCTTTAGACTACAGGGTTTCTAACGCCTTTGTTTCTAACTCTGTAGTCAATTCTATTTTGTTTTCAAGTTTGCTAGACAAAACATTTATATTGGCAAGCTCAGGAGACAGTTCTTATTCACCAAGAAAATTTTCTTCACTGTTGTAGTCTGTTTCATAATTTGAGTCTGAACTGTTTAGTTCGAATTCATTTCTGAATTGCATGAAGTCTTCTATTTTTTTGTCTCCATCAAACACCTGCCAATATTTTCATTATCAGGAACAACTGTTCTAAATTTAATCTGATTTGTGCAGTCTTAGGTTTCATATGGCATTAAGCATGTTCTAGCTGCAAAGGCTAAGTTGTGGGCTACGATATTTATTTTTCATGGGACAAAAATTACCTGGTACTCCTCAAAAGTTTTTAAAATATCCATGACATCATTTCGATAGGCCCTAAGTCTTGGGTGATTTGCGTTGTATTCCCCATTGACTTTCCTAATGATTAACTCAGAATCCCCATATGCTCTGATTCTTTTGGCTCCTAAATTTTTCAACAAACGTAAGCCTAAAAGTAGGGATTCATATTCCGCTATGTTATTAGAACACTGAAAGTTTAATCTACAGGAAATGCTCTCTGTGTGGTTTTTCTCAGTGCTGCATATCCAAACACCTGCACCAGTGTTGGTTCTAGTGCATGACCCGTCGAAGTTCATACTCCAAAGAGGACTAGATTCGGGTTCATCTGTTTGGTGTTTGTCCTCTTCAACTAAAGTTCTTTCGGGTTGTTGTGAAATATCAGCATTTAGTTGTATTCGTTTCAACTCCTCGGGTTGTTCATTTATTTGAGGAATGTTTTCTTGACTATCAAGGTTTAAAAGCAAAGGACACATGACTTGTAGTTCAAGACCTATGTTTGGTTTGCTAAAATTTTCAAATGCAGCAAACTGTTTTGACACTTCTGTGTTGTGCTCTTCTTCCTCCCTATCGGCCATCAATTCTATTAAAGTGAATTTTTCACTAAAGGTTTCATCATTAAACAGGATAAAATAATCAAGGCCTGTATTTACAGAATACATAGGATATTTTTGAGGTCTGTCTTGGCTTGTAACTGTGTATTGCATATGGGACTCCCTGTAAAGTCTTCTTGTCTGGTTGAAAACATGGATGGTCGCATAGGTCATGTCCATCTGCATAGTTCCTTGTAACTTAGCCCCACAAGATCTTGATAATAGCATTCCATACTTTGGGGGCACATCAACCACAACAGTATCCATGACTAGGTATTTGGTTGGAATTTGTGCTAAGTTAACGCAGAGGTCTTTTATTAATCCTAAAATTTTTACCCTGCTCGAGTCAAAGGAGTAAGGTATTTATAAGGTTTGGTGATTTCTAGACCCAAGCTTTCCATCACAGCTTTAGGCATTAAATTATGAGAAGCCCCGGAATCGTGCATAGCGTTGTGAAAAATTTTGTCATGAACGTTTAAACTTACATAAAAGGGAGTAACAGGTCCCTCTTGATACTTACCTTCAATCTTTGGATCAAAAATAAGCTCTGGTTGGTCATCGTTAAGATTGAGCATGTCATTATTCTCTTCAATGTTTAAAGCCTTCAAAATTTGGGTCCTATATACATTATGGGCAGTTAACTTAGTCAGGGGAACAGAGATTTTAATTTTGGAAACTTCATGCTCTAGGCTGAAAGGAATTTGATTCTTTGAAGAACTTGTCTCAGCCTTGTTAACTGCCACTCTATCAACAACATCAGCTTGCTGATTTTTTCTATTTACATTTGACAAAATGGTTTTAACAGCAGTACTAGCTGAAGTGTTAGTACTACTAAGATCTGCACTCTGTTTTGTAGTGTTTTGAGTGCCTTTGTCTTTACCTTTATCAGAACTCACAGCTACTATTTTGTCTTTGTGTTTGACAAATTTAGGCTTGTTTACAGTGTTGTTTTGTGAAGATTTGTCAAAGGTTTTGGTGTTGGGAGTTTGCTGATTGGTTTTACTTCTAAGGTCATATTCCCTTTGAGATTCTATGATGACATTTTCCATGTCTTGATAATAACATTCATCATCATCTCTTTTGTCATCATAGGGTGTGTAAAGACCTTTTTTTGTATCATAATGAATCTCAAAGTCATCATTATCTACTCCCAGCATGTTGATATCATCTTCCTCTGTTATTTCTTCTATTTCCTCAACCTCATTCACATAGTTTTGATGAAAGGGAGGAGTGATCGGTTGATCATCTTCCCTAGGTCTGTTTGGAGGTTGGTTGTTTTGAGGAGCAATTTGGTTTTGACTTGCTTGTGCTCTCTCAAGAATGCTCATTTTCTTCATCATCTCTTCCATCATTTTTTCCATCTTTGAGCTGGAAGTAGAAGGGGTAGATTCTTCTCTGAAGGACACTCTCTTCTCATTTTTCATTCTTTCTCTCTTCTCCATTAAGTTAACTTCCACCGCAAGAGCTCCTTTTTTCATATCTTCAAGAGTTGCAAGATCTCTCTCTCTCAGCTGATAGGCCATCTCAGGGTCAAACCCTTCAGGAAACTTGTTTAGAGCTGAGCCTTGTGGAGGTTTTAGATCTGGGGAAAGTGCATTATATACACTATTAAATCTAGTGAAGTAATCTTGGACACTTTCCCTAGTGTTTCTATGGAGGTTCTTGTAATTAGAAAGGACTTGGAGAGGATTCTTCTTCACTTCCCATTTGTTTAGGAATGTCTGATGGAAGGCTTGGAGATCGTTGATACTATGGGGGGTTAAGCCTTTAAACCATTTTCTTACTTCTCCCCCCAGACTCTGAGAAAATAATCTAAGATTAACAGAATCATCATCAATTTCATTTATGTCAAAGTAGTCATTCATCTTATCCACATGTCCTGATGCAGTAGTAGCATTACTAGCATGATATAATGGAATTTTGGACTGATAGTCCTGTGGAAGATTGACTAATGGTACAGGAAGGACTAAGGGAGCATACCATGTTGCCATGATATGCGGTGGAGGTGGATTTACAAGAGGTGGATTAACAAAAGGTAAAGTGGGCTGAAGTGGGGTGGTTTGGATAGTGGATGTTTGGTGAATAGATGTGGATGGAACAACAGTAAATTGTTGAGCTGATCTTGGATTAGAGACACCTAAATTGTGAAGGAAGTATAAATCAAGTGGTGTTGCTTCTCTATTACTAGGATGTTCACTTGTTTCCGAGGATGAAAGTGAAGACTTAGAGTCTAGCTGAATTATATCATCAAATGACCTAGTTCTAAATGGATTTAATAAGTCAGCTTGTGATTATTGTAGAGCTGAAAGATTTTCAGGAACTGAATTAGTTCTCAAGGGTGATCTGAAAAAAGTTGAAAATTTTATCTTAGGAGACTTCCTAAGGATACTTTCTGGGTTATCAACTATCTCAGGTGGATCAGGGTCAGGATAGGCTCTAGTATGAATCTTTCTAGGAGCCACTATGCTGTGTTTTTCAGACCCAAATAAACAAGAAAAGTTCAACCAGATATGACAGTCTTTAAGAGGTCAACTAATCTGTTTTACACCAATTTTAATCCTACAGTCTTCTAACTGAGTTTGAATGATGTTATGATGATAAGGGTTCTTCCCAGTGGAGTCTTAAGTTCTGTTGAGGATTTTGGAGTCGCCAAGTGGAATTCTTTAGCTCTTTTGGAGGTAAAAGTTTTTATAGTCCACCACCATGTTTATTGAATTCCAATTTGAAATATTTGTGGGTTTCTGAGTTATTTTTCAGTTGTGTGGTTTCTAAGAGTGTCATAAATTTGTATCAAAACTTAGCTACGGTTGTGAGACAAATACAGTCTACTCTTATGGCTAATCTAGCTGATTTTTCAAGGTTAGATAAACTCTTATGAGAATCCTAAGGTTTGCCTAGTTTTTCACTGATTCAAACAAGTTTTCATCATGATTACCATTAGTTTGGTAGTGCTTGAAAAGGCTTCTTTTTACTTACTACAAAATATTCTTGAATCAAGGGTCTTCTAAGGTCTTAAAGGTACCTAGGCCGAAAAAACACTCAAAGTTCCCCAGCGGAGTCGCCAGAAATGTTAGCTCCCTGTAATCAGCAAGATTGCCAAAGTCCGACAGCAGGGAGAAACACCGTTTCAACCACTTTGGGATTCTAGGATCTAGCCCTCCTGAATCCGGAGAGGGATCTTTCCAATAAGTGTAAAGATGGATTTATCGTTAAGGTTTTGGATAATGATATTAGGCTAGTTATGAAGTCCAAGGGTTTTTGTTTGTTTTGGATGGTTGAGCATGATTATTGTTTGAGTGGAAAGTTCTAAGTGGAAAGAGTTTTAAAGGTGAGAAGTTGCAAGCAAGTAGAACAAACTTCGGCCAAAAAGATAGATAATTGCAGGTTTTAGTCCATTGGGCTATGGAGTCATAATAGGGTTTAATTGAAACAATCAGGTTCAAGAGTGGTCCATGGGGAAAGTCATCTCTGTCTAAGGGTCTCTTTAAATTTTGTTATGGAATGAAATGATACAACAAGAAGGGGAATTAAACAAATGGAGAACAAAGAGCAGCCCAGGATCTAGTAAGTACTTTGAAACTAGCCAGCCTTTGAAAAACACTTAAGAAAAACATAAAAGAAATCCAGGATCTGGTAAGTACTTCGAAACTAGCCAGCCTTTGAAGTACTTTCAATAGAAAAACAATTAAACACAAGGGAAACACAAATGATAACAAAGAATGGTCTAAGATCTGGTAAGTACTTAGAAACTAGATAGCTTTCAACACATTCCTAGGGAAACTTTCAGTCAGTCTTTTGGGATAAAACTAGGACCAGGGCTCACCATATATTCCTTAGTTCATCTATACTTAACATGAAATGAAAATAACTTTCAAGAATAACAATTAGCTAAGACAGGAGGACGAGGGAACACCTGAATTCCTACTGCTTGAATTGAATTAAATCATTCCTAAATAGCACAATTCAGAAGAAAACATTTAGATAAAGCTTATCAGTCAGAGAAGGGTACTAATATACAGTAAATCCTATCTCTATGCTTGTTGTTCTTTATAAGAGAAAATGGACAAAGTGGAAACCGAAATAAAATAACAATTTAGAATAAGAAAAACATCACCGTCGACATAGACCAAGATCCCATAAATCAACTTGTATTGATGCTTCAAACCAGTTACAGCTTTAAGTCCAGTGTTTCAAGTTAGCAATCATCTTCACTTCGCAGCCTAACTATTCTATCACAAGCAGAGCTTCAAGAGCCAGTGAACACGTTTTTACAATCAGAAGTTTAGAGCTCAAGTATAATTCAAAGTTCTGCAACCACCATTTTCTTATCTTCTACAGGAGTATTTATAGAAGGAATGAGGAGGTGGGATCTAATAAAAGATCTCTTGGGTCAATTAATACAGATTAATGATTCTTGGCCTTTGAGGGGCTCGATGGAGAATTTTACAGATATTTATCTGTATTAATTGATTTACATTTAAGATTTAAGCTCGGTGGGAGATTTTGTTGACCTTTAGGCTCTGTTTCAGGATATAATAACTCTGCTGATATTTTTTGCATTAGTTCATTTGGCAGAATTAATTGTTTGGCTGCGCTGAAGAAAATATATTTTCTGATCAATAACTTTGGCCTCTGTTTGAATTCTTTGAGGCACAGGTGGCTTTGTGGTAGCTGAGAGGAATTAATTTTCCTCTAATGTGGCAGTGGAGGCCTTTCTTTCTGATAAACACTTATGATTTTCTTTAACTGTGTTTTAATTTGGAGGATTAGGCTTTTGATAATCAATCTTAGCCGTAATCCCCTCAAAATTGTCTTCAATCCTCTTTTCTACTGTGTTTTAATCTTCAACACTGATACTCTTTTGATTCCTTTAATGGTTTGTGTCTTGTTAATGTGCAGGGCCACACAGGGCTCATATGGCATCAATGCCCATGAAGCATTGATGAAATGTGGCGGAGAACCCTTTGGAATGATCTTCCTCTTATGAATGAAATTATGGACGATCGTCACCCTTGGCTTTCATTTCCATTTATTATAATGGGAAAATCCTTCGAAACCTGCAAAATACACAAAATATTATGAAATCTTGCGTTGTGAGGTAAACTGCTTCAGAGGTTGTGAGGAAGGAGCGTGGCCGTTGGATGGCAACATCCAATGGTGGAGATCAGTTAGAGGAGGTCAAAAGGAGAGCAGAGGGATCTTTTAAGTCGGATTCGTCGATGTGTAGAGATTCGACGGTCAGGATTAATCGGGAAAATATAAAGTGGAAAGGCTGCTTTATAATGAAATGGGAGAAAATGCAAAGAAAAATGTTTAAAACCTATGTTTCGGAGGAAAAAAGGTTAAAAATAGAGTTGGGAGTTCGGGATGATCGTGGGTTGTCGGATGAGATCGACCCTACAAGATCAACGGCTGAGGAGGCACGCGAAAAAACTCAAATGGAAAGAGGGAAAGCGGTTTCGGGGATGAAAACCATTGTTTTCGCGCGGAGAAAAGGCGGGTAGGAAGCTTTTCCTTTTGGAACGCAATATTTGTCCCCGCTCGACACGTGGCACCAGAAAACCACCCATTTCGCGTGGCCCTTGGGAAATTAACCATTGTGCTGAAAACTACGCAATATAGAATGTGGGCCGTCAGATCTGGGGCCTCAGATCTGACGGTAGAGAATGAGCACGATATGGGATAGATGCGCGGGCGGTAGGAAGATGGGTGGTTTCAATCTGGGTCGTCTGATCTGAGATTTGAACGGCAGAGATTGAATCTGGGGGCTGGATGAAATAATACAATGGCGGAGGAATGGTTGATGAGGGTCGTTGATCTGCAGAGATCAATAGCCGGGATTAGTTGAAAAACATTAGAACGCAGAGCACATGAATTTAAACCAAAGTCGGGAAAATGCGATCTGGACCGTTTGATCTAGACACGTGGAGGACCCAGATGCAATCAGAGATCAGCAATCAGCGTGGTAAAGAACTTGGAGTGCGACAGAGCGATTGAGCGTTGGCCATTGATCTGAGGATCACATCAACGGTGTGGAGTGAATCGGAGAATTTTGAAGGCGGAGGAAGGCTAATAATCAGAGCAAATGTGGTCTGTTGGATCTAGGAAGGTGGAGAGGAGATCAATGGTCCAAGATATATCGGGGAATGGCCAATCGGAGGGGACACACAAGTGAGCCCGATAGAACATGTGATGTGATCATGCGCAGGCCATTTGATCGGCTCAAGATCAACGGCGGAGATTATTGCAAGTATAAAACTGTCGAAAAACCTTTGAAACACATGAAAAAACCCAAATTTAATATATCACAAAGTTTTTATGTATCGGGGCGGGATATATGTATATGAAGTGAATAGGCACCCGTCTGCGGGGCCTTGGTCTATATGAAATGCGATTGGCCCAGGGCTATATATATATGAGGGCCAATCGCATCGAAATTGTCAGGCTTGGTCTTTCAATATAACCATTTTGGATTTTGCGATGCGATAAGCGCTTGGGACCTTAGCTCTTGGTCCCGGGGGAGGTTTTAACAAAGGGACTCAATCGCATCAGAACTTTTGATGTGGGTCTTTCAATCTACCCATTTTTCATTAAAAATCATTGTATGGGCGTGTTTAGACCAAAAATTTGGAAAAAGTGGGTTTACGACTTAACAAAGCAAAATATTAATCGGAGATGGAAATTTATAATGTTATAGCACCTTATTGTGGGCCAAAGGTTAAATGAAGTGGCTATAGGACCGGGATTTATGAAACAAAGGGCTTAATTGCATCAAAAGTTTTAAGATGGCAAATAGACTTGCGCGTTGGGATTTTTGCGATGCGATAAGAATTTAAATGGCTTAGCGCCCAGTTCTATAACCATGGCATATAATGGGGAAGTGGTTTACGACTTAGCCCAAGGGGGCTTAAGCCTGTGGTAAACAAACTTATTTTTTATGAAAATTTTCCAAGTTTTCAATGGATTTGGGGGTTTCGGCAGAGTTCAAAAAGGAGTTTTAAACTCTGTAAAGGGGATTTCATGAAGGGGATATGGGGAAAAATGAAAAATAGAGGAATTTTATGGGAATGAAATGAGGTAAAAATGGAGGTTAGTTTTGATGTGGAAGGAGGGGAAAATGGTGTTTGCAGCAGTATTTTTTCTTGAAATCAGCAGAATTTCTGAGTTGGGAAAAAGGAAACAGCAGTGAAGATTTAGACAAATAGCAAGATGTCTTCATGAGTCTTCAAGAGATAACATTTTTTTCAATAAAACTTGTTCCTTGAAGACTCCAAAAATGTTTTGGCCACCATTTGGTATGACAAATCTTATTGGTGGCTAACAGAACATCGTCCTCGATTTTCTATGACACTTATAACTAGACAAAACTACTAAAAACATGAAAACATACTGCTTATTGGAGCTTTATAAACACATCTACATGCAATATTTACAAACATACTACTTATTGGAGCTTTATAGCACAAACAAATGAAATATTTATAACGACACACACACAAACCTATACCAAAGCACATTTGCTTCAACCAACAAATAAAGAAGGATATAAGGCCTGCATCTGATCAAACATTTCCCATGTAGCTTCTTCGAGCCCAAAGTGCTTCCACTACAATTTTAACCTGCTCTATTTCTTAGCTCTAAAGCATGAGCTTCTTCCACTATAGGATGCATTGAGGCTCTATATGGAACTCTCCTTGTGGTTCCACCTGCAATAAATACCAATCAATAACATAATCAACATATTGTATATATCTTTTAAGAAATGAAACATGGAAAACATCCTTGAATTTCACTGATGTAGGCAAAGCAAGTCTCTATGCCACTGGTTAGATCCTCTTGAGGATCTCAAATGGCCCAAAATATCGAGGTTCCAACTTGGCACATGACAAAACCTTCATAGAGCTCTTCTTGGGCTTGATACACAAGTACACATGCTCTACAACCTAAAACTCCTTGAATACAATATATTGATACATGTAACTCTTCTAACTATCCTCTGCTACCTTCAAATTCTGTTTGATAACCTGCGTCTCATTCTCCATCTCTTTCATCATAGTTGGTCCAATCAGTACCCTGCTCATTAGACCACACTTCTTTATAGGAGTATCAAAAGTCCTCCCATAGAGATCCTCGAATGGGCTCATGTTCAAAAATTCATGATACCCATTATTATAAGAGAACTCCACCAATGGAAGATACTCCTCCCATTTCCTTTGTTGATGCATGACATAGGTCCTCAACATATCCTCAAGAATCCTATTAATCCTCTCTATTTTCCCATTTGTCTGCAGATGATAAGTTGTACTGAAAGCTAGCTCTATCCCCGGGCCTACAAAAAACTCTTTCCAAAACCTGGAATTAAACTTGGCATCTCTATCTGATATAATCATTTTGGGAACTCCATGCAACCTCACTATCTCCTCAATGAAGATCTCAGACACTTAGTTAGCTAAATTAGTAGCCTCTACGACAATGAGGTGAGCTACCTTTCTCAACCTGTCAACCACAACTGTGATGGAGTCATGTTGCCTTGATACCTTAGGAAATCCTGTAATGAAATCCATGGAAATGACCTCCCATATCCACTTCAGAATCAGAATACGCTGCAACAAATTAAGTGTATGCCTGCATTCAAATTTCACCTATTGACATTCTAAGCCATTAGCAACAAACTCAACCACCTATTCTCCAAGTTAGGAAAATAATATAACTTCTTGATAACTCTCAAAGTATCTTGGTATCTTGGGTGTCATGAATATGGATTGACATGAAACTCTCTTAGAATAATATTCTTAAGATCATTATTGTCAGCACGTAGACCTTGCTCCTGAATCTAAACATGCCATATGTTGTGACATGATACTCCTCATCCTTATCACCTTCACCCAAATGCTGCAATATTTTCTTCAGTTGTTGGTACCTCTCATCATGTTTCCCTTCATGTAGGATGCACTTATATAAATTTGTCACATAAGAACTCACAACTGAACTATGAATCACATGTACTCTTCTACTGAGAGTATATGCATTCTGGTTCTCTTTGCCTTTGATATACCTGATTTCAAAATCAAACTCACTGAGGGTAGCCAAAAATCTAGCTTGACTCGCATTCAAATTAGGTTGGTCAAATAGGTACCTCAATCCACTATGATCACTCATCAATATGGACTTCCTGCCAAGGAGATAATGTCTCCACATCATCAATCTGTGAATGATGTCTACCAACTCAAGATCATGAGTCACATAGTTTTTCTCATGCTCATTTAGCTTTCTTGATTCATAACAAACCACCTGCCCTTCTTGCATTAGTAATCCACCAAGTCCTTACATGCATCTGTGCAAACCACAAACTCTTTATTAGGATCTACAATTTTCAAAACTAGAGAATTGGTGAGAAAATGCTTCAACTAATCAAAGATAGCTACACACTCAATGATCCATTAAAAATTATTTACTTTTATCTTCAAAGATGTGATAGGATAGCTAATATTGGAAAATTTCTTGATGAACTACTTGTAATAACTTACTAGTCCCATGAATCATTTGACTTCATCCACATTCCTTGGATATGACCACTCCATGATAGCCTTAATATTTTCCAAATCCATTGCAATCCCCTCCTCGGAAACATCATGTACCAAATAATGAATCTGGGACTACAAGAAACTGTACTTGTTGAGCTTGGCATACAACTTATGCTCTCTCAACAATCTCAATATTGTATCCAAGTGCTTTGCATGCTCCTCATTCTTTTAATTTACCAATATATCATCAAAAAATACAATAAAAATCTTATCCAGATAAGGGCACAACACATTATTCATCAAACACATAAAGGTGGTTGGAGCATTGGTAAGACCAAAAGGAACCACCACAAACTCATAGTTCCCATACCTTGTAAGAAATGCATCCTTCTAGATGTCTTCTTCTTTCATGCGCACTTGATGATATCCTAATAATATATCAGTCTTTGAAAATACCATAGCTACCTTCAGTTGATCAAAAAATTCATCAATCCACAACAATGGATATATGTTCTTGATAGTCACCTTGTTCAACTTCATGTAATCAATGCACAATCTAAGAGTGCCATCGTTCTTCTTTACAAACAACACTAGTGCACCCTAAGGAGACAAAATTGGCCTTATGTATCCGTTATCAAGAATCTTTTTAAGCTGCAACTTCAAATCCACCAACTCTAGAGTGCTCATCCTATATGGTGCATATATTTTGGCATTGCTTCTGGTACAAATTAAATAGGGAAATATACCTCCATATGAGGTGAAAGATTTGGAATCTTTCTAGGAAATGTGAGCCATCAATAAAAAAATTTCATAAATGATGATGGCTAAAACAATTCTATTAGTCTTCAAGAAACAAATTTCATGCAAAATTGTGAGTTCTTGAAGCCTTGTTGTGTACCATCGTCCAAAAGGACCCATCTCAATATTATCTTCACTTAAAAATCCTTCAAGGCAACCTGCTGGTATAAAATAATGTTTCAAAGCCTCCCTTTTCCTTCGTTTCACCAATTCCATCATTTTGCCTTGAAAAGCCCCTTTCCTCCTGTCAAATCCCTCTTTTTCTTCCCTTTTATACTCCATTTCATCAAAATCCCCTTTAAAAACGATTTAACCCCTTTTCATTTGGTTCAAAAAATCATTTTTACCTTACCCAAAACCTAAAAAACACTAAAAACCCCATAAAATCCTTCATATAAGCTTTTCTGCTCCTTTCAGGATTTTAAGCCCCCTTGGCTTAAGCCCCTTTCCCTTTCTCCGCCATAAGCCCCAGCTCTGGAACTAAGTGCTAAAACCTTGGCCCCTTCTGACATTCGCCCCTGATCCTTTAAAATCTTCACAGGACCTATCCCTTCTTTTATATTCCCTGCTTTTCTCCAAAACTCCTCTCCCCCTGTAAAATCCTTACCTCGACTAATGGAAATCCCGATCACATCCAAACCATTCATTCTCCCAAATCGACGACGCAGGTTCACTACGAGGGCACCCAACCAAAGTGGCCCATACTCCCCAGTGCCCCCACAATTGACTCATTTGACCGCGGGAGATCTCAGATCTATGGCTGAGATTTACTACAGAGGAACAGACCATGAAATCCCTCTGTACCCACCAGTCCCCCCACAGTTTATCTCAGTCGTCGATCTTCTCCAGATCTAACAGTCATCGCGCGATCACTCCCACCAATCATCCTCTCGACCATCTCTTATCCTTTCACCCCCCACAATAGATCTCCACCGTAGATTTGATTGATCCAACGGCTACCGTGGTCCCTGCTTCTCCTTCTTCTCCCGACAAGCCTCCCCGCTACACGACAAAAGAAGCCATGTCACCCGCTAGCCCACCTTGCACTAACCGTTCGCTGACCCATTCTTCGCCCGACACCTATCCTCCACTATCTCCTCTACCGCACACCTTTTTTTTTTATCTCGCCCTCCCTCCACCATTGATCTGACTACCCCAGATCTGACGGCCCAAAATCATTTTTGCACGTGATTTGCCGTAATGGGTTAATGGCCCAAATCAACGCGAAACAGGAGATTTTTCCCAGGACACGTGTCATCCTCTGAGTGGAATCACATTTGATTCAGTCAATACCACTTACCGCCTAATCCCTGCGCGAAAACCACCTTCGGTTTTCACAAAACTGCTTTCCTCATTTCGTGCCATAATTCAAATTTTAACCCCGTTTCTTCATGTTTCCGCCATGGATATCCCCTCTGCTGCACATCCCCTCCCTCAATGCTCCTCCGACACTTCCCAATGCCTCCAAAGAATTCTTACCCCAGCCCGCAGGTTTTTATTAATGTTTTTGTTTATTTATGCAGGTTCAATGGCGGTTCTAAGGCCGAAAAGCCTTCCCACAGTCCATAAAGAGACAGGGTCGAAGGTGACAACCTTAATGGCCCACAAAGGCAAAAAGGGACTAGCAGGGTTAATTCCATGTTTTAACCAATGATTCATAAGCATTAGTCACACGTTCAAGCCCTCCAGCGTGCCAAAGCCACCTGTATAGCCAGCAATGAAGACAGAGATTAAAAGGTTAAAGTAAAATGCCCAAAGATCAAAAGACTTAATCAGGCATATAAAGGATAAAGACACAGTATAAAGCATAAAGATGATAAAGAAAGCCTTAAAGCATAATCAAAGGAAAATCAGTGTTTAAATCCACAAAGCAGACAGATCAGCAAAGAAAATCCTCCAAATGCTAGATCAGTGAGGCAATTAATCCCCAAAGACTCAACAATGCCACCCACAAGTTTATTTTCCTCAAAAGAATACAAATTCAATGCACATTCAGAGATATTTGCCAAAGACAGCTCAAAAAGTAATTGCCAGCTACCAAAAGCCTCAAAAGTCAACAAAAGTGACTGAAGTTGATGAAACTTAATGTAAAAATCAATTAACAGAGTTAAGACATTAGATATCTTCTCCATTAGGCCTCCCAAAGGTCGAGAAGCAATTACTCTATATTAATTGAATAGTTAGACCTTCCTTTCACTCCACCTCCTCAATTTACCTATATATATCATATGAGGAGCATAGTATTGTTGTTGGTTGAATACTTATTGAATATAAATAGTTTCTGAAGTTGTTGAAGCTTTGTTAGTGATTGAAGAAATATAGGTTGAGAAGAGAAGTTTGAAGTTGTAAAGCCCTACTGGACTTGAAGATTGTAACTAGTTTGACTATCAAATATACAAGTTGATTTATGGGATCCTGGTCTATGTCAATGGTGATGTTTTTCTTACTATAATTGTTTTTTTTCTCATGTTTTTCATACTGTCCAATTTCTTTCATAAAGAACAACAAATTTAGATTAGGATTTACTGTAAAAGGTACCCTAAATCTCACTGATAAGCTTTATCTTTATGATTTCTTCTAAATTGTGTTTCAATGGTGATTCAATAGAGTATAACCAATGAAGTGTTGGTGAGCCCATGTTTCCTGAGTACAACTTGAGATATTATCTTTGAAAGTTCTTGAAAAGTCTGCTAAGTAAAGTTGAACTATTGTTAGTATGAATCCTTCGTCGAAGTGTACGAAAAAGGACCACTTTAGCTACGCATAACTAATAGCCCTAACAACAATAGAGGCTGCCAAACATCTTCAGATCTGCGATTAGTAATTAAAATGCTACAACAAATAGATCTATAAATGGAAAGACATTAAGCAGTAAAGTAAAGGGTTTGCTCCATGCATCCAACAGACAAGACAAGAACACGATTTTTGAATGAATTTTTATATTACAGGGCACCTGTGAGGAAAACAAGAAGGTGTATCCAGCTCTCCTCAATGGGATGGGTTCTTTGTAGTCCTCAGCACTTTAGATCTAAGCTTTCTCTCTCTTGTAGGTGTAGAAAACCCAATGCAGAAAATAGAGCTCAATGGGAGCAAATGGTGAAAAAATGAGACCAAGTGTATAGATCCAGAGTGATCTAATAGGCAACAAAAGGTGAAGAATGATGGGGAAAACCCTCCTATTTATAACAAAATATTGGGTCATTCTAGATCTTGGTGCATGATTAAAATAATGTTAACCCAAATCTAGATCCACCTTTTATGGAATACTTTATTATATTTGTTGGAGGGAAAGGGTCTTTGACTTGGGTCAAATCCCTTGATTAGTCAAAAATAAATAAATAAATGATTTGTTTATCTTTTTAAGGAAGTGGTTGGAAGATAATCAAATAAATAATGATTTATTTAATTATTTGTGGGTGATTTGGTCATATTTAACAAGGAATATTATCTAAACAAGATTTAAATAATTATCCCTAGAAATTAATAAGATAAATAAAGGTTTATCTAATTAATTTCTTTGGTTTTGGGTTAAACATAACTGGGAATAATAATTAAACTATGGTTTAATTAATTATTCCATGAGGAAAATCAAACAAACATGGGTTTGTTTAATATTTCCTTTTGGGGTTTCCTGTTTTAACATAGTGAAAGTGGTTTTACTTAGGGTAAAACTGGTCTTACATGGTGTACTTGGGTCCATCTAATGATAATAAGTTAGATGAACAAAAAATGGTGTAACAGATTGCCCCCCAGCGTGCGAGTGTCAGGAGCAAATCGTATGACCGAAGTACGTTGTAAGAACACAATCACTAGACAACAAAAGGGGTGTCAGAGAGAGAAATGTGAGGTAGATAGTGTGCTTAAGGACTAGACCCTGAGGAGACGAGACTCGCAGGTGCAACAAGTCTCTTTTTATGAGAGGGTACCTATGCTGAAGGCGGCGGGGGAGGCATACCTATGCCCACTGAGACAAAGTACAAAAGAATAGTGTGTCCAGTAAACAAGGGACCGAACCATAAAGTACAGATGGCATAATCATGAGCCAGATAAAAATAGAATGAGGAATCCCACATACATGCTGTGCCTGGGATAACAGCCAGGACTTGTACAATAAGATCTGAGTACATGAGATAAATACAACGCAAATGCCCCCTGTAAATGGGGAAGGGCTCACAAAATCTGACTGATACATGCAAATCGAAAAGGTGCTGCAAGTGGCTAAGGCCAACATCATCAAAATCTGGAGCTGCATCGAAGGCTGCAAAGAAGAGGTCATCCGGGCATGTGGCGGGCTACCTGCAGGGCCACCCCCTCATGAGGGTTGAGACATCTCACACACACCCGGGAATCATCAAGAGCTGCTGCTGGATCACTGGCCCATCAAGTATACGAATATCGATCATGCTGAAAAGGAGCTGGAGAGACAATCAAGTCAAGGGGAAATGAGAGATCCCCTTGCCTAATTCAAGGCACCAAACAAGAGTGGAAGCTGGAACCAAGGTACACCGCCCTCTAGACCTGGCTTCTGGAATGAATGTGTTGATGTCGACAGAAGGAGGTCCGCCATAGGTGAGGCAGTGAGAGATCCTCAACTAAGGCACGAGAGAAAACAGTAGAGCGACGGACAGACTGACACTAATGACGATAGTGGAAATGGGAAGGAATGAGTAGAGAATGGATGACTTCCCTTGTTAGAGCATAAAGAGCATGGATGACATGGCAGCGACTGACACAAGATCATAAGGGATAGGGGACAGTGGGACTAAAGGTCATAATGTGCGACACAAGAGAGAGACCAAGCAATTAAGGATGGAGGGCTATAGTGGGGTGCAAAGGGACGTGGTAGAGACTCCATGGATGAAATGATGACTCATCTTGGATGCTCTAAACAAGGGCGACTCGATGGTGCTGCCACACAGTAAAGGTCCCAATGGGGGACCATGGAAACATGAGTACATGATGGGAACTCATGACGAAAATCAACACGAACGAAGACAAGTAAGGTGGCAAGATGGTGCCCCAAGTACAAGTGTCGTAAGTGAGGAAATTTGATTTTGAGGAGGGGTGAAGTGACCCTTCTGGGACAAAATGTGTCCTGGTGGAGTGTCAGATGGATTACGTTTTCAGTTTAGGGCCCAGAAATCCAGAAACAATCCCTCCTTCATCTCTACGGCCGGGTCGCACTTTTTGGGGCAAAAAGTGCGACCTAGGACGCAGGTATCAGGGCAAAAAGTGCGACCTGGTCCAGAAAAGAGCAGAAAACTGCGACCTGGGAGATGAGGGGGTTGTGGTGCTGTTTTATGGCTGGAAGTTGGGTTTTGGTGTTTGGTTATGGTTTTCCCGATCTGTACGCTGACAAAAATGATGTGTTTGTGCAGGTATGGCAGAGTTACGGGTCAACTGGAGAGAGAGAGATCTGGGGACACTACGGACAGAGATCCAAGCAGATCAGGGTGTCCGCCGTGTATTGGGCAGATTTGGGGTTCTCAAGTTTTTGGAGAACCCTTTGATGAGAGCAGGGGAACCGTTACTGGCCCGGATTATCAGTTACTGGGATCCAGATCAAGAGATATTTGTAGTGCAGGGGCACAGGATCGAACTGACGGTCCAGGACGTGTACTTCCTGACTGGTCTCCCGCCACTGGGGATGGTGGGAAACACACAGCCAGTGTTGCCGCGGGGGCGGCATATCATGGAGTTCGTGGAACGCCATTGTCGATCGGGTCTCCAAGTCAAGGGGACTCGAATACCGATCGGGGATCTAGAGAGGCTAGAAACCCGTGCAGTGGCCGCAGCTGTGCTGCGAATCCTGGGCATCCAGGCGTTCCATCACATCACTGGGGGGCAGATGATGATAGTGGAAAGTGTGTTGGGTGGGACCTACTATGGGTGGGCCCAGATGTTATTGGTGTCGCTAAAGCGACAGTTGTCGCTATGCAGGCGGCAGGTGAATCATGACTGCTCATATGGGACTTTGTTGTGCGCCTTCTTCTTTGAGAAGATCCCGACCTTGAAGCCTCGTGTACAGCTTCCAGATGGGGGCCCGAGGGAGCCCAGGATGCGCCGTTGTGGACGGCTACTGTGCAGAGGAGGAGGAGGGGCGGTCGGGTGGGTGTTTCGACCGGAGTTTTTTTCCCATTGGGATCAGATGCCGCTGTACATAGACGACCACCCCTATAGTGGGATGAGCTACTGTGGGGATCCGGATCTTCCACTTCCGCCTGGTCGAGTCTGGGGGCCCGATGGTAAGTGACAAATTGCTATTCTTGTGTGGGCATGTTAAATTTTTTTGAATAGTAATTGATGATACTAATTCATGTACTTTTGGTATGCAGATATAGCACCGGTAAAACCGGCCGGATATATGGGACGACCGGCAGCGTCTGGGGCTACAGGTCCAAGTGAGTCGAGAGCAGCGTAGGATGAGGATGCAGCCGCCCTGCTGGAGGACATCCGCCGTAGATGCGAAAGGTTGTTGACCGGAGTATCAGAGCGCGGGTGGCAGGACTTAGACGACCAATACATAGAGCCATGTGTTGGTCTCCCCTCGGAGTGGCGAGGTATCATGCGGCGCATGGCGATGGCTGGTCAGGCTATGCATGATCTACATGCTACAGGGGCAGAGCCATTGGCTCGGGAGCCTCCAGATAGTGATTAGGGGTGGGGGCATGTGGTGCCCCCTATGATGTATGTAGGGGCAGGTGGTGCCCCCAGTTTTGGGTTTTTTTTTGGAACATGCTATGGGCATGTCGTATGTATCAGAGTAGATGGACTCTAAACATATGTTTTGCGACACATATTATGGATATGCATCGTCTTTTGATGGTTGATTTAATGTTATTGTCTTGTATGAAATGTGTGTGATAAATTCCAATCTAGAACTTGGTTTGCAATACTATCTACATAGTGATTCTGTTCTTGAGGTACATGGTTGAAAGTTATGGTTTCAAACGCACGTATTAAGATTTTCACTCGTAAATAGCGTCTAAATAGCACAGGGTTACGCACATGATAAACACCATTTAGTTGCATTACAAGAAGCAGGGAATCCAAACGAACGTGCAGATGGAGGATGCGATGAAAGAGGGCATCAGCTAACAGACCACGCACTGCATCATATTCGGCCTGATTGTTGGTGGCAGAACCAATGCACACCCCGTTAGAAAGAACAAGGGCATGCAAGGGGGTGAAGATGGCCCAACCTGCCGAGGCTAGATTCCTGGAGTAGTGACTTGCACCATCGGCATAGCCGATAAAGGGTGTGGACGGGGGGTCCTGCAGAATGGTGTGACAAGACAATAAATGAGGGGATGAAAGGAAATGACGGAAGCGTGAGTGTACAGAAGTCATCGGGAAACAACCGCAGGAGGGAGTGTAAGGGGCGGGATGACTAAGACTCAGACAAGGTGGTGTATGAGGACTATCGGAAACATGGTGAGGACTCGGGCTGCGGAGGTCAACAAAGACACAAGTGGAGTGATCTCGGGTATGAGGAGGAACAGGGTGATCAAGGGACACAACAGGGGAGGATGCAGGCGAGCTAGGCTCCGAGTGTCTCGCAGAGGAAGATAGGTAAAGGATGGTTACGGCAGACTCCGTCATCTGAACATCAGGGGGGGGAATGTCGATGGGAGCGAGGGGATCCTCAGGTTGACCTGAAGCGTACTGCGCGAGGATAGGAGAGGCAGATTGATTTTGTTCAACCTCATACTCTCGGATTACCTCTAAAGAGGAGCGGTAATGCGTCAGGTGAGGACAATGGTGGGATTAATGGCCATGGATGTCGCACAAAGCACAGGGTTTGTTGGTGCGGAGAGTCTTAGGGTTCTTGGTTACGGACAAAGCAGGGGTGGAGGCTTCAGGGATCGTAGACTCGGGGAACGCGACTTTCACCATGGGTTGAATACGGGGTAACTCAGGACAAGCATGGGTGGCATGACCAGTGACATCACATAAAGCACAAGGCTTCGCGGGCGAAGGAGGAGCCGGGTCAGTCGTGGTGGTCTTGTCTTTGGGTGCCCCCTTGCAGGCTTTTCCTTTTTTCCCGGGAGCCGTCACAACAGGAGAAGGGTCCTGTGGAGGTGCTGGGGGCACAGTGGCAACAGAGGAAGCAAGGGGGACCGGTTGGACCGGTGTCAAAGCCATGTAAGGTTTGGGGTGACCAGGAGGGGTGGCGGCTGGGGGATCAAGGTACCAGATCGGAATGCCCAAGGTCAAGTTAGGGAGAGAGAGGGTGGCCATGACGGGGACAGAATATACTCCGGGAGGGGGATCGAGGAAAGGGATCTGCCCAGCAGGGAAATGACCAGGAGGGATGGCTTCGAGGTGGTTGAGGCCAGGAAGAACCGATCCAGGAGGATAAAGAGGTTCAGGGATACCAGCTGCAGGGGAAGGGCCAGAAGGAGGAGGTCCGGCTGGCTGAGATGAATGGCTAGGAGCGGGTTGCGGAGGGCGAGGGGGAGGTTGATGACTAGCCGAGGCAGGCCGCTTATGGGCAGCCTGAGACGATTGCATCATGCAAACATTCAAAGAGCTGGGATCAGTGATGGGAGGAGGAGGAAGGTTAGGGAAAGTTCCAAGCAGGGAGGAATCTTTGTAAACGCCGGGGGAGACACTGGTCAAGGAATCAACAGTTTGCTTGTTGGCTACAGAAGAGATAGTCGTCTCAGGGGAGGTCTGATATTTTGGCTCATGATACGTCAACTGGTCAATGGTGACTATCTTTCCATTATGGGGAAAAGACATCGTGTGAAAGACCGCGGATGGGACAGCAGACATAGCATAGGTGTAGCTTCGCCCCAATAGAATGTTGTAATCTAGCGGGGCGTCGATGACTTCGACGTCAACGCAAACAGTATTACCGGCGAGGGTGATAGGACAATTACGAAACAGGCCAATGGGTTGGGAGGCATGACCGTCCCACGCTCGAAGGGTAATCGTGGAAGGGGCCAGCTCAGGAGATCCAAGTTGCTTCCAAACCGAAGCAGACATCACGCATGTGGATGCCCCCTCATCAATTATACACCGGGACACGTTGGCGTTCCGGATTTTGACTGGGATTTGGAAGGCGACGGAGGGAGGGAGGGGAGGATGGTCCGATTGAGTGGCGTCGAAAACAATCATTTGGTCATCAGCAGGATCTACAGCACCCACGGCAGATAATAGAGCCTTCTTTTGGGAAGGGCACGACTGGAGGAGTTCTAGTGTGGAAATGGCGGCAGGAGACTGCGCCAGATCATCTACTATGCTATACGAATGAGCAGGACCAGGAGCAGCATTTCGACGTAATGGTCCCTTAGGAATCTTGGGATGGACCTCAACTTTGGGTTGAGGAATATGTAAGGGACCACCGGATGTCGAAAGAGGCTCTGTAGAACCTGAAGAGGGAGGCTCGGGGGCAGACTGAGCAGGAGGCTTGGGGTACTGATGAGACCGAGTTTGAAGGTGAAGATCGACGGATGGGGTAGGATCAGAGTGCATCAGAAGGATCTGGTAATCAGAGGAACCAGAAATGGAAGGGGGGGCGGCTACCTGGCTGTCGGGCGGTTGGGTAGCCACGAATCCTTGCTGAGGGAAGGGATCGGTAAAGACAGCTGGTTGAGAGGTGGCCACATTAGGAGGAGCATGAGGGGAGGCGTGTTGTCCGTGCAATGTGGCTTGAGACTCCCACATCTGCCGCATCTGGGGTAAAAGGGGACAATCGTGGGTGTAATGACCATAAACACCGCAACACGAACAGGGCTTGTTTGTGCGAAGCTACCTGTCCGGCTTGGGCTGAATGCCCTGCTGCTGGTTGCCAGTGTTAGTGTTGACACCAGGATTGGGTCCTCGGTTACCAGGGGCAGATTGGTTTTGGTTGCCTCTCCGCCTTCTTTGAGAAGAAGGGGGATTAGTCGCGCCCTGCTGTGCAAATACTTGCCCTGGAGGGGGCTGTAAGTGCTGTTGCGGGTTTGGAGGAGGCAAGGGAGGTGGAAGCGCATATGCTGGAGGAGCTGGCGCACCAGGCTGTGGATAAAGGTAAGGGTGGGGTTGGGCAAAAGGAGGAGGCATGCCGTATCCTAGATACATGTTGCCGGGAGGGGGAAGAGCGCTGGAGGTGTTGGCCCCTCCCTGAGGGAGACCATAGCCCACAGGAGGTTGAGCATACGGATGGGAAAGAGCTCCAACGATACCGTCGGCGGAATGAGATGCCCCCGGGGCGTTAGCGCCACCGGGCCTGGGGATGTCAGGAAGAACGGTATAAACATAACCAGATTGAGCGTAGATCAGGTCATATTTCAAGGCTATTTGGAGGGCGGCTTCTTTAGTTTGAGGAAAATGAGAGGCGACATCTTTGCCGATGGGAGCGGGAAGGGTGCGCAGGAACCAGTCCATGTAAACCCGATCTTCGAAGGGAGGGGCTCGACATAAGCTCCGTCTTCGTCGCCATTCCTGAACATGGGCAGAAAGGCGTGTTGAAGAGGCTTGCTTGAAGGAAGTCAAGAGCTCCGTGCCAGTATCGTATCGGAGAGGGAGCTGGAAGTACGATAAAAAGGCTTGGGAAAGAGTCTCAAATGTGGTATGGGTAGAGGTGGCTTGTTCGACATACCATTTAGAAGCTTCGCTGGTAAGCGTGCGTTGGAACAAACGAAGACGGATGGAGTCATCGGTAATGGAATTGGAGGAACACCACATGTGGAAAGATCGGACGTGATTGGTTGGATCTTCGCCATTAAGGCCCTCGAACTTAGGGATGTCGGAGGGTAGCTTGGTTGGCATAGCGGGCCAGTTAGCATTGTGGTGAATAGGGTCATTGATCAACTGATGGAAATCGGGGAGGCTGAGGCCTGCAATGTACGGCAGCACAGGGGTGGCTGGGGTAGTTCCTGTGGCGGTTCCGCTAGTAGTAGGGCCCGCATTGGGGCCGGGAGAACCGCTAGCGTTAGGCCCTGGACCAGACATAGTGAAGGTGACAGGGGGAGAACCAGGAGGAGAAGGAGGACCCGATGAATCAGGGGAGGAGTCGGAGTGCGGACTCGAAGGTGGACTGGCTCGACGATGGCGGTGCGGAGCAGGTCGATCAACCGGAAACTGAGGGTGAAGGCCAAGAAGTCTCCGGGAAAGGCGCCTTGGGGGCGCAATGATGACAGGAAGAAGGAAACCGACAAGGGCAGAAAGGGATAGAATCAAGTAATGTCAAGGGCAGATAAGGTGCGGTGACAATTGATTTTAGAGTCTTTGCCAGGCGGTGTTAACCAGGCGCTTCTTCACTTAGGGTCAGTGTGTGGCGTGCGTTAATTTTAATTTTTAAACCCTTTTCGTTTTGAGAGCAAGAAAAAGTGTGCTGCGTAACTGAAAAGAAATCTGCGTAAAACAATATAGATTGCTGAAAAGACAGAACATTTAACAGCTAACTATGCATCAATCGAACCCAAAGAGGCGGGTCTCTCAAAACTACTCTAAAAGAGGGCAAAAATCTAGTCGAAACACACATAAAAAAAAGCTCAACAGATCTAGGGTCGAAAAAGACGGATGCGGAGGATAAGAGAGCTGAAGGTGTGGATCACGGCCAAGAAGTGAGGCAAGGTGGGCTGGAGAAGGGAGAAATCAGCAAGCCGGAGGGCAAGGCGGGAGGCCTTCAAAGGAGGTCCAAACAAAATGACAAGAGGTGATTTGAAAGGAAGAAAGGCTAATTTAAAGGGATCTGAAGAGGAGGTTTCAGATCTGAAAAAGGGAAGGCTGAAACTCTGAAAAACAGACGGCTGAAACTAATAAAACTCTTCCACAAAAAGTGGAGGGTACACTAAAAGCCCTAAGGAGGTACAGGTTCCCACTTAGATGGTAAAACGGTCGGATCTTGGTCAGAACGGTGTTTACAGTGAAAACCTGACAGTGAACACGCGAGAACCCGAGAAAAATTCTTGAGAAAAATCAACGAAAAAGCGGCGGGTGTGAGTTTGACTGTTTTTCGGTCGAGTCGCAGAAAATGGGCAGAAAAGTGCGACCTCGAGGTCCAGGTCACATTTTATGGGCCAAAAAGTGCGACCCCCCCGTTCCGGTTGTCTCGGCGGCAGATTTTCAGAAAAGTTGCCGTCTCAGTTGCGGCTGGTGTCGCTTACCTGCGCAATAGGGCCAGAAACACATGGAAGTTAGAAATTTTAATGTTTTAGGGTTTTATGTGAGAAAAACAACATAAAAATAGGAAAAATAAACAGCTGAAAAGAAGCCCTAGGGTCTGAAGTAGCTGGATATGCAGGAATATGAAAAACGACAGCGGTCGTAATTTAAAACCCGTGTGGAGTCGCCATTTGTTAGTATGAATTCTTCGTCGAAGTGTACGAAAAAGAACCACTTTAGCTACGCATAACTAATAGCCCTAACAACAATAGAGGCTGCCAAACATCTTCAGATCTGCGATTAGTAATTAAAATGCTACAACAAACAGATCTATAAATGGAAAGACATTAAGCAGTAAAGTAAAGGGTTTGCTCCATGCATCCAACAGACAAGACAAGAACACGATTTTTTGAAAGAATTTTATATTACAGGGCACCTGGGAGGAAAACAAGAAGGTGTATCCAGCTCTCCTCAATGGGATGGGTTTTTTGTAGTCCTCAGCACTTCAGATCTAAGCTTTCTCTCTCTTGTAGGTGTAGAAAACCCAATGCAGAAAATAGAGCTCAATGGGAGCAAATGGTGAAAAAATGAGACCAAGTGTATAGATCCAGAGTGATCTAATAGGCAACAAAAGGTGAAGAATGATGGGGAAAACCCTCCTATTTATAACAAAATATTGGGTCATTCTAGATCTTGGTGCATGATTAAAATAATTTTAACCAAATCTAGATCCACCTTTTATGGAATACTTTATTATATTTGTTGGAGGAAAGGGTTTTTGACTTGGGTCAAATCCCTTGATTAGTCAAAAATAAATAAATAAATGATTTATTTATCTTTTTAAGGAAGTGGTTGGAAGATAATCAAATAAATAATGATTTATTTAATTATTTGTGGGTGATTTGGTCATATTTAACAAGGAATATTATCTAAACAAGATTTAAATAATTGTTCCTAGAAATTAATAAGATAAATAAAGGTTTATCTAATTAATTTCTTTGATTTTGGGTTAAACATGACTGGGAATAATAATTAAATTATGGTTTAATTAATTATTCCATGAGGAAAATCAAACAAATATGGGTTTGTTTAATATTTCCTTCTGGGGTTTCCTGTTTTAACATAGTGAAAGTGGTTTTACTTAGGGTAAAACTGGTCTTACATGGTGTACTTGGGTCCATCTAATGATAATAAGTTAGATGACCAAAAAATGGTGTAACAACTATAGAAGTCTATGGTTAGCCCTGTCCTCTAGTTTATCTCCAACAGTTGCTTTGAAAAGATCCCTGAGAGTATGCCAAAATCAGGATAGGTTCAAAGTCCTTACTTGACCTTAGGCTACCCTTTGTTTTCTTATATGTTTTCTTCTTTCTGAAGGTAATCTGTTAGATTGCTAGATTGTTGTCTGAAAAATATGCTTTAGTAAAATTTTTCCCAAAGAAGTCTATGGTTTGCCCTATCTTTTGGCTTGCTTCAAACAGTTACTTTGAAAGGCTTTTCTTGTTTAGTGAAGTTAATATATTCTTAAATGGTTATTATCTTTTCTTTTTTCACAACACTCTTAATGTTCCACACCACAAAATCAATCTAAAGAAATCCTTTGATATAGTTTACTTGCCCCGTGGACCACTCTTGAAACTTGTTGTGCAATTAAATCCTTTTGTGACTCCATAGCCCAATGGATTGATACTGTCTCTTACATATCCTATCAGCTGAACCATTCTTTCAACCTGCTCACACCTACACCCTTCAAAAGACTTCCTTTATTTTGATGATATCCTACCCAACCAAAACCAAAACAAATCCCTTGAGCTTCATAACTAGCCTAATATCATATCTTTGAAAACACTTGTATAGAGAGATCCCTCTCTGAATCCAGGAGGGCTGGATCCTAGGATTCCAAAGTGGTTCTGATGTAGGCCCTGCATCATTTGTTCTTGCCAATATTGCAAACTACGGGGACCCTAACAGGAAAAACATCATGAAACTGCTACAAAATAATATATTTCCTCAATAATTCATTATCCTCATCTTCCTTCCCTTTGTCACTAGCAACATGAATTGTAAACAATAAACATCCTTTTCTATTTTTGCACTTAGTTTGCATAGTTGTAATCATTCTCACAGATGTAGGCTTCTTCTCTCCTTGCAAGAATCTCTTTTCTTCATCATCATCCAGTCACTCAATGGCCTTCTCATAAAAATATACCTTGGTCCTATGAATAAACATCCAATCCATTCCTAAAAGCATGTTATATGCAACCAAAGGAAGACATTTAGGTGTGTTGTTGCAAGCATGCCATTAAGCTCAAATGTGCAAGATCTCACCCAATGGTGAAATCTTCTTTTGTTCCCTATAGTGAACTCCACCAACCAAGATTTTACATGCACATATTTATTCAAACGACATTGATCCACCAGTTCAATATTCACCTTCCATCTCGATAATAGATGCTTGATGGTCTGCTTTCCTATTATGAAGTGTTGTATAGATCTAGGGAATGCTCTTACCTACATCTGAATTGTCTATGCCTCTTGATCACTATAGATCTGATGGATTCCACCTTGGTATAATGGATAATCCTTCTTGTGATGATCCTGACCACAAATACAAAACTTTAATGGTTCTCTGCCACTGCCTTTATTTTGTTTCTCCATAGTCTGAGACCCATGTCCTTTCTCATCTGCATTGAACTTTTTATATGGGGCCATGTATTCCTTCACACCTACATCCTAAGATCTTTCTCCCTTCTTAGGCCATTTTCCTTTAGTCTTCTCATTACCCTTCCAGTCACACGCGAACTCTAGCTTGCGCTTTGACACACTTCAACTTCCTGATGGTTTCCTCCAATGACTAAGACTCATCAAATTTAATCTAGTCTTTGAATGATAATGGAAATCTGGTGATGAACCTTTGGATCTTTGCTTTCTCATCCTTGAAGTAGGGCACATATCTCAACAACTCTAGAAATATGGTTTTATATTCTTCATCTGTCATGGAACCAGTCTTGAGCTCATATAATTCCTTGGCCTTTCCATCACAATATCTCTGAGATAAGAACTTTTTCTTGTGGATTCTTTCAAACTCTTCCCAACTTAACTCGTCTTCCTTGATGCCTCTGACATGCTTGACACCTTCCCACCATATATTTACTTTTCTTTTGAGACTTAAAGCAGTGATCCTCGCCTTCATATTCTTTGAATAATCCTGAAGCCTAAAAAAATTCCTCATTCCAAGCAACCATTCTTCTACATCTTCTGATTTATTTTCACCCTATTTGTCTTTTTACTTTTTATGTTGAAAAAGGAAAAAAAAAAAAAATTTAAAATAAAGAAAGAAAGAAATGAAAAAAATTAAATCAAAAATAAAAAAATACAAAGAAAAAGGAATATATATATATATATCCCCTAATATAGGCATGCCAGTTAAAATTCCGCCATAGTTCATTTTATATTAATATTATTTTAATCCTTTTTTATCCGAGGATTTATTTTTGTAATAAAATTTGATTGGACACTTTGGTTTTTTAGTGATAAATTTTGATTTGAAAGAGATGGATGGGATTATCCCCACCCGTATCAATGACAGAGGATGAGTTCAGGAACCCGCGTGCTTTCGAAGGTTAAAGAGGGGAGAGGAGTCCGAAAAGGGGATTCCATTATACCGCTCAAACATATGTGGCAACCTCTCGTCATATTCAAACCCATGGAATCAAAAACCATAAACCTCCTACCCACCCCCCGAAAACGACTCTTCACTCCCGTCGATGTTCTCATCCCCGCTCATGCTATGCCACATGTTGTTCCCTCATTCACTCTTATCATTTAACTATTATACCAATTGATTCTTCCCACTAATAGCTAAATGATCGTTAATTCATTTAATATTTCCTGCCAATAGCTAAAAGATCGTTAATTCATTTAATATTTCCCGCTAACATCTAAATGATCATTAATTCATTTAATATTTCCCACCAACGTCTACTGAATTAAGTAGACGCACCCAAAAATGGTTACAAATTTGTTAATTCATCGAAAAACTCTTTAACTTGTGTTGTCACCTTGCATACGCTCTTCCCTCCATTTTTCTTGGAGCAACACGGGTGTGATTCGAATATTACCAGGTCATAATAATTTTCTACCCAAGTAACCATTGCAACCTCGTAATTCGACACTGAAGCTAGTAATTTCATTAGTTCACAATTTCTACTCTCTGTTAGGGTCCTATAATAATAGGGTTCATAACTCTTTAATTGAATATGATTATTCTTGCAAATATGTACATACTTTTCTTTCTGCAAGTTGTTTTCGCATATAATAAAATAAAAAATGAAAAGAGGGTAAAAGTCCTAAAAGAAAAATCAAAGGAGTTGGAAAGAAAAGATCAAAAAAAATAAAAAACAGACCCCAAAAGCAAAAAAATGATAAGAATAAGACATGAAAGTGATGCAAGTCAAAATTCCACTACTTTTAATTTTACTGCAAAAATAATGATTATGTGCAGCTTGTTCAAAATGCCATAATCTATGATGAGTTAAAAAAATTAATCTTAACTTTTTCATGCTTTAAATTTCATGTTTATAGATAGAGAATAAAGATCTTGCCAAACAGTTTAATCTTGGAAAATCAATATTTAGATAGAGAATAAATGAGGAGCTCAATAGTTTAACCTGAGCCCTTGGATGAAATAAGGTTAGAGTTAGATAGTTTTCTGCTTTAAAATAAAAATGGATTTAGGGTTGCAAGCTCAAATGCACCCATGTAAATAATGAAAACATGATAGAATAATGATGGTTAGGTAGAAAGTAGTTGCATAAGGCATGAATAAACTTCATCCGGTAAAATGAATAATTTCCCCTCCCTCAAAGTATTCTAGTATTAAAAACCTTCAGTTATAAAGGCTTAGAGCATTTCTCTGAATTTTTTTTGGGACTGGACCCAAGGCTTAATGACTGATTGATAATTAGTATTGGATTCCCTTCATAAAAAACCCATTTCCTCAACATTATCACCCTTTTCCTAAGTTAAAACACCTTTTTTCTTAGGGAAAGTAAAAAGCCCTTTTAAACTAATTTCATTGCATACAAAAACATTCAAAAAACCCATAAAATTCTATTTATCCTAAGTTTAAGTGTAAAAAGGGGCCACCATTATGAAAATATGCCAAAAAGCCTTAAAACGCACTTTACTTAGTGTTTATATGCCTTTCCGCTCATTGATTTTCATATCAATATTTAATTTATTTTATTAAATCCTTATAATACCCTCCCTGTAGTTATATTAATTCATTTATTTTTAAATACCCCAAAACCCACTTTATTAATATTAACCTATGGTTCTAATTCCCAACGTGATATATTCCGCTCCCCCATAGTTTAATAAATCATATAACCCGCCCTATGGTTGCAATACACATGTATATAGTCTATTGGCCGTGTAAATTCATATATCCACCTATCCCGTTAACAAATTATTTATGTTTTAAACTATGTTTTAAATGTATAAATTAACCCCGCCACATATAAAAACTCCCGAGCCCCATGCCCATTGTACCTCGTAACTCCATCAATAGATCATGATCGTTTGCATCTCCTTTTTCAGATCTGACGAACCTCAAACAATATCACAAATTTAAAAGAACGATCGTTAATCGATTTGAGTTGTGCGATATGGGCGGTATTTACCTCCCCTCTCTCCTCAATGTGTCCAATATTCATTTGATTGCATCCATTTCAAACAAAATTCTTACCACCCTTAGAATGTGCGATAATCGATTGGCAGTATCCTCCACTCTGCGCCAAACCGCTTCAATTTGAAATAACTATTGTTAATTGTAGACATTGTTTAACTGAATTTCCTATAAAAAACCAATTTATGCATGTTTAAAAACTTTCTCCTCTGCATTTTCGCCCATTTGACTATTTTCTATTGAACAAAGATGCTTTTGCCCCTGTTTACACACTCAAATACCAAAATTCATCCCAAATTTGTTGTTGTGACTGTCGAAAGCCTCTAATCAACCTCCAAGGACTTCAAACAGCTTCTGAAAGCATCCAGATGCCTCAGAAACCCTATTTCAAAGACCAAATACCTAAAAAACAAGTATTCTTCAAAGAAAATACCTATTTCACGTTTAAAAAGAGCTATATCTATGAATTTGAGTCTTGTAAAGCTTGTTTGCTCATAGAAATACATTTATTTTACCTCAAAGAAAGTATTTGTTGTAGAAACCCTGATAAAACCACAGTTTCAAATACTTAAACCTGTTTTAGTTAAAATTAAAGAAGTTTTAGCCTTTTGCAGACCTTTAGATCCTTTGATTGATTAAAGAAACCTTTGCAAATACTCATAACCCTTCTCTGCTTGAATTAAACTATTTTAGTCCTGTTTTGTCCAAGAAAAGACCATGAAACCCTTGTTGAAACCTTTTCTTGAGATTAAAAAATTTGAAGATTAATTTTGGAGCAGAATTGAAGATTTAAAACAGAAAAAATCCCAATTTTACCTTTTTCTGTTTAAAAATACCTTTTTCAAACTCAAAAATACCTCGGTAAACAGTCTAAGCTTACAGAAGATTATAAAAAGCCTAAAAACATAGTTTTAAAACATCCAGAAGGAAAATTTATTAGAAACCAACTGTTGTGAAACCAGCTCCAAAAATAGAAGAAAAGAGATATCAATGCCTTAGAAATAAGCCACTTCGAGGGGGAAACCTCCAATACATTACATGAATGAACAATTCTTGGATGATACAAATTACAAAACCTCATTTTTATATATAGGAGTCCATGGGGCCACAATGTAATCCTAGCCGCCTAACAATAATAATTTAAGGGCACAATAATAACAATATGGGGGTTATAGGGGTACAATAATAACAATAAGGGGGTTACACTAACAAAAATAAGGGACTACACTATTAATATAGGAACTTAACATGCCCCTCTCCTTCAAACGAGTGTTGTCCTCAACGGTTGATTATTTCTTGATGCTTATGTATAAAATTCTCATCCTCCCATGTGGAATCTTCTACAGGAAAGTTCTTCCACTTGTTGAGATAATCTAAAATTTATCGTACTTGTCGAGTTCTTATTTCTGTGACTGCTTCAAAACTTCTTTCGATGTGATGTTGATCTTCTTGTTGTTTCATTAGATTTTGCACCAAAGTTAGGTTATCCTTTGAGAGTTGGAGAAATTGTTGTTGATGCTTGATGTGATCTTCCACTAATTTATCATACATATTAGCTATTATTTGATCCTTCAAACCATCCAACTTAGCCTCCATTTCTACTTTTAAACCATCTATGTCATCTTCAGTTGCTCTTCTTAAGATCGAAATTTGTTGCATTTGGTACCGTAATTTTGATATCTCATACTGCAATTATTCCTCTTCATGTGTCATAGTACAGATTTTTGAGGGCTTAATGGGTATGAAATTATTTTTTGGAGGCATTATAGAACCCAATACTGATAAAATTTCTAAAATATTCCCTTGGAATCACTTCAAACTATTTTTTCAAACAAACATTATGCAATTTTAAAAACCAAATACACACCTTTTTCTTGCTTTTGAGAAGCTTTATATTGAAACTCAATTATCTCTATACTTACAGATCCTCAATATCTGAAATTTGGCCCTATAGTAATCCTCTGAAGCTTCTTTCAAATGTCATAGGTCTGCCCTGATTTGGATTCTTCAAGACAAAGTTATGTCCAATCTCCCACAATGACCCAATTATGGACTGGTTCGGTAGAGCAAACTTGTATGACTTTCCACGTGTCACTTTTTACTCCTTTGGCTCTAAAATTTATAGACATGAAGTTACCATCCATGTAGCTCCAGCCACTTTTTATAAAATTCCAATCCGATGCTCAAAGAGAGAGTTATGAATATTTTCCCACGATAACCTCTTTGAGATGAAATTCAGGAGCCTGAAAACGACCTAAATTCCACAGATCATATCTCCGAAAATATTGCGAACCAAGCTCTGAAATTTTGCAAATATGTTTGAGAATTTTGGCTACACTCTATAAACATTTCTGCCTCTGAACCTTTGTAGAAGAAACATTATAGCGAAACTTCTGCAATGACTGGTTTGGATTGAATTCAGGAGCCTACAAAAAGCACTAACTTCCACAGATCGTATCTCTGAAAATATGGCAAACCAAGCTCTGAAATTTTGTGATGATGTTTCTCAGGTGTTTGGCTTCTCACTATAAAAATTTCAACTTCTGAAACTTCGTAGCAAAAAATTTATAGCGAAAATTCCACGATGACCTGTTTAGGTTAAATTCAGGAGCCTACAAAAATCCCTAACTTCCACAAATCAAATATCCAAAAATATTGTAAACCAATCTCTGAAATTTTGTGATGATGCTCCCCAGGATTTCTGCTTCACTCTCTAAAAATTCAGCTTCTGAACCTTGTATAAAAAACGTTATAGCAAAAATACCACGATGACCTATTTGGAGCAGCGAAACCCTAGAATCCAAAGCTCTGATACCAAATGTTGTGAAACCAGCTCCAAAAATAGAAGAAAAGAGATATCGGCGCCTTAAAAATAAGCCACTTCGAGGGGGCAACCTCCAATACATTGCATGAATGAAAAATTCTTGGATGATACAAATTACAAAACCTCCTTTCTATATATAGGAGTCCATGGGGCCACAATGTAATCTTAGTGGGGCCACCATGTAATCTTAGCCGCCTAACAATAATAATTTAAGGGCACAATAATAACAATATGGGGGTTATAGGGGTACAGTAATAACAATAAGGGGGTTACACTAACAACAATAAAGGACTACACTATTAATATAAGGAATTAACACCAACCTAGAAATGGATTCAAAAAACACCATTGTTATAAATCTACTACAACCTCCTATTGTAGATGTTGAGCATACACCTTTAGCAGATGTTGATTACAAGATAAATGATCCACTAATTGAATTCAATCTCCTTGATCTCCATTGCTGGAGTCTTGAAAAAATATTTAGATCAGGCAGATGAAGTACAAATTTGGGAATCCAATTTATCCAAATATGTAGTTCCCCATACCTTTCAGTGTCCTGAAGTTATCAGACTTTGTCAAGCCCATTATTCCCCTGATCTAAGAGCTATTATTAATACTAAAAAAGAATTATTATTCACTATCACTGCAGAGTCCATACATCAAATGCTCCAGTTGCAACCATGTCCTAATGTAGCCCCATTGTCTATAGAAGCCCTTACCAAGCTCTATCTGGATTTAGATTTCCCTAAAAGGTTTCAAATCTTTCAATTGTTCATGTCTTCATATGCTGAAATCCCAAAGATCAATCCTCCCTATTCATCCTCTAAATTCAATGAAGGATAAATACATGTCATTTCAATGTTGTCTTTTATCCTTGGCTACTTTACTGATGAGCACACAGATAAGTCAATACTTGGGTTTCAATCTACTTTTGTACCTGGTCAACCCCCTTCAATCATTTTCAACTATGCTGAGTATATAGCTAATGGTATCCATGATCAGCTTGTCAAACTTCCTACTGAAGGAGTATTTAGGTATACCTCCTTCCTCTTTCACATGTTTCTCTACTTCCAATCAGAAAAATTCCCAATAAGCCTTCAAAACCTGGATGTAGAGGGAAATCTATTGTCAATCATTTTTTGGACTTCTTTAATCAGAAAAGAGTCCACTGAGTTCAATTATGCGGATTTCATGGACTCTTTTATCTACCCATTGATAAACATGCTTAAAAATAGTGTACAGCCAAGGATAAGTATTGAAATTAAGAAAATTTTATAGCTATCAAAGCAAAGTAGAACTGGAGATTGGTACCTATATAAGAACCATACAGAAATTAGAGTCTATGGGTCAAACCTCTTGCCCTATAAACTACCCAAGTATGTGCCAATGAGTTTGTTTGCATTGGAATACATAAGACAAATTTTAAACTCTGATTCTATAAAATTTTTGGCTACTAAAAAGAAGACTTAATTCAATTTGAAAAACCAGGTGGGTCCTTTCATATGTAATCATAGGGAAGCAAGTGCAGAGGCAGAAAAACAGTTGTTGGAATATAAGTTTAGTGTAATTTTCTTATGGAACTATGATCCTCATGGGATAATCAGCAAGATGAGGGTAAAATTCAAATTAACCCCTTACATCCATGACAAGGAACCTGAAAATGAAGAATTTGCAAACAAAGTACAATGGTTGGAAAATACATTAACAGACACAATAAAACAAGGTGATACTAGTCACACTTCGAAGATTGTAAATCAAGAAGACAAAACCACAAAGAGAGTCAGAGAAGAAGGCACATATATAGCTGAAACAACAACAGAAACTAGATTCAAGGTCAAGTATAATAAGAAACCAAATATTAATCCAGTGGACAAAGAAAAAAATACAATTGAGGTTTTAGATGAGGAAAATCTAGAGAAGGACATGGAGACTACAACAGTGATTGAAGAAGAGCAGAAGCCTATTAATTCTAACATACAGGTGATTGAGAAACAACAAAGCATGGAAGTATCTTCCTCACAGTAAGAAGAGGATACAGACTTAGACATCATAGAGAAGTATAAGAAGATAAAAGCCAAGAATGAGGAAATCAAGAATGAGATTTATTCACAGTATTTAAAGCAAATTCCTAGAATCCAAAATATGCTGTTGTCAGCCTTTGATTATTCAAACAAGAAATTGATAATGTCAGCCTTCAACCAATAGTCAAGGCACCAAAAATAACTACAGATCATAAGAATGTTGACTTTGAAATACCTATAGAAAGAATCCATCCATTAGATCATATTGAATTTCACAGAAAAACTTCAGAGATGCTATATTCTACTATGGCAACAAAGGAAATGAGTTCCCAAAAACTTCAGAACACTGTTATAAACATGAGAGATCAGATTAGGATTGAAAAAACATCCTCATATGCTAAAAACACCAGAATCAAGTCTTTAGAAGAACTGGTGATTGAAGTAGGGTATGACCCTTCCAATATTAAAGCTACAGAAGAGTTGGTGCCAAAAAAAAATGATGATATTGCAGTACTTAGAAAGCAACTAAAACTTCCACCAACATAACATCCACAAGCTAAGGAAATTGTGCAAGAGGCAAACCAAAAATATGAGATGATGAATCTCATATTGCAAATGACAACACAGATCAAGGAAATGGATATTTACATGGAAAAGCTTGTCCAAGAAAAATAAGTTGCTAAGCCTCAAAGTGTTCCTCCTACAATCATTCCAGTAGTAGCAACAATAGTTCATTCAATATTAGCAGAAGAGTTAGCACCAAAAATTCCATTGGCCACAGTTGTTCCAATTACTTCTTCCACTACTTCTGTTACTGAATCATCTACTTCAGTAGTGCAAAAAACACATGAGGCAAGCAAACTCATAAAGGCCATGGAGTAGATGTCAATAAATAATACTGAAATAAACAAATTGAAAGAACAAGTCAAGAAACTTGAAGATGCAAATAAATTAGCACAAATAGATGCTAAAACAGAGGAACAAAAGGCCAAAAGGTTTATTAAGCAGTTAAAGAAAGTAGAAATAGAATTAACCTTAAAGGAGCCTATGGCATACATAAAAAATCAGCTATGGTCCAAGATCATTGAGTCAATCAATGATACTTGGCTATCCATTCAAGTGATCTATGACAAAAAGGACTTAATCAAAGCAACCAAGGAAGAAATATTGAAGAAAAAAGAAGAACTAGGTGCCAAGCCTGAAGAGGCCCTAGAAATAATCAAGTTCCTCAACAGTAAAAACAAGCAAGAATTGGATGAGATAGGGATAACTGACAGAACTGAAACAATTCTTGAAGTGAGAAAGGTAATTACAAAGAAAAACTTGATGAAGCAGCTAGAAGAGAAGTGTCACTATATGGACATAGCCATAACCAAATTTATGGTTCAATTTGAAATCTTGAGACAAACAAGATTTCCAAACATCCTTGTTATTAATGAAAAATTGATGTAGCAAGAAGATTACAAAAAGAAGATCAGGGATCATGCTAAAGAGCATATTAGTAAATCAAAATGGCAAGGAGTACCTACAGGCAAAGCGTTGCATAAAAGTGTTGAAGATTTGTTTTATTTACAGCATAAGATAAGAAATCTCTTTGTAGTCAAGCCTACATTTGTTAGGTACACAAAGGCTGATGAGAATTTCAAAAACCTCACCAAGATTAAGTTACCAGAAGAGGAATTTTGGCAACAACTCACTGATTTACTGTAAAAGTCAATTTACAATAAAAGATGATGAAAAACAGAGTCATGATTTTACAACAGTAAATCAGTCAAAACAACAATATTGAAGTGTATCAGTGATTAAAGTGTATCAGATAAAGAGTATCAGATGAGCTATAATACTTCAAAACAGATTGAAGATATTTCGGCCAGCGTTGAAGACAACACAACAACCAGCTACACCTAAATCCAAGCAGCATTTATATTTTATTCGAATAAGTAGGACAGCTTGCAAGTTTGTTATGCAGCTGTCACTATCTTTTTGTAATAGATATTTTATTTTCCTTAGAAAATTCCTATGATTTTTCTAGGATATTTTGTATTACTTTTTGTATAAATACTCCATCTTTTGAAGTATTATTGTGGAATAAATTGTTGAAGATTTCTATAGTTATTATTTTTGTACCTGAAGGCTTTTGTACCAAGTTTCAAGTCAGCAGACTGGATTTCAAGGAATAAAGCATCATATTTCAGGATTCATGTTTTGGGCCACATAAGTGAAGTACTTTCTTCTATTATTTGTTTAATCTTCTTGTGTTTTCCATTCATACATAAATTTATTTCAAATTTAAATGTGAAATTAGGAAGTGATATATCAGAATTCGTTGAAAGCACTATGTTATTTACTGGTTTTCATTTTAATGTTTTCTGTTGATTTCCAGAGTAGGGAACCCTTAATTGCTCCCTCTTTCAAATGACCTCTTTCTTCTCATCCTTATCCGGATCAAGAATCCTTGATTTCTCTTTATCTCTATTAAACCACTTCACCAATCAACCTGAAAGATCTTGAGTGACTCTGCTATCTTGCCTTGAAAATATTTGACTTTTGACCTTGATCCTGAACTGTCTACTTGACATTTTGACTCCTTTTCCCAATGGAAAAACAAATTTATCACTATCCATCTCATTAAGTGATTTTTTCTCACCAAACTAGATCAAATATCAAAACCAATTTGCATCATATAACTAGCCTAAAATCATATATCAAAACAAAGTTAAATCTTATAGAGAGAGCCCTCTCTGAGCCTTAGGAAGGCTAGATCCTAAATCTTAAAAGTAGGTTTGTGGTTACCTCTGATTTTATTTAAAATTTAAATCAAAATCTCACAACTTAAGAATTATTAGAGTGATAACACTCTCAAAGGAAAAGTCAAATTGGTCGTGGAAAGCCCTAAATTGCCCACTTTCATAAACTTAAATTAACTTCCCCTCGTCGACACCCAGAACAAAATATCATAAACACAAGGTGAGTTAGACCTCTATGAACTTTACAGCTGGGAAAACCAGAAATTTTTTGATGTCAGCAATGAATTTAGTATTTGGAAATCCTTCCTAGCTCAATTCATCTTTCCCCAAACTCATGCATTTTTTTAATCTTCCACCTGGTTTCATTTAATATCTTCCCAATGAGAGGGTTGTAATTTCCCAAAACAATGAAGTATTATTTGCAACTACACCTAAGTCAATATGCAAAGCCCTTCAAACTAATTTCCAAGCCCCTCTTTATCCATTTTTTTGTCATTCTCTCATGAAAATCTATTATAAAATTACATTTCCCCATAGATCTCGTATTTTTGAAACTTTCCTACTTGAAAATTATGAATTTCCTAGGACTAATCCACCTAATTATACTTCCATTTTTCTAGAAATTTAAAGGAAAAATATTTCTATGGTTTCTTATCTATTAGGGTATCCCACTGATCAATGGATTGATGAAGTAATCCTATGGTTTTTTTTATTTTTATATGTAGGTAACAAACCATCATTGATTTCAAATTATAGTCAGTTTCTGTTAGAGATTATCCATGACCAGTTTCTTAAATTTTCTACTGAAGGTGGTTTCAAACATCATTCAATCCTTGTTTATTTACTTCTATTTTATCAAGCAGACAGATTCAAGTTCCCATTATAGAAGTTGGATGCAAAAGGAAGGCCTCAGTCTGTAATTCACTGGACTTCCTTGGTAAGGAAGAACACAGAGGAGTATTCCTTCAGCGATTTTGTGAATCAATTTCTACATCTGTCTTTGTGTCTTCTCAGTAGTTATTTTATACCAATAATTTCACCTGAAATCAGAAGGATTCCACCCCTTACTAATTAAGTTAAAGTTGGATCCTTATATATTTACCAAAACTATACAAATATCAAGATATATGGTTGTGAAATTCCTCCCTACATATTTCCTATATTTTTCCACATAAGGATATTTTCCTTAGAATACACAAGGAAAATGATGATTATGGATGACTTACATTTTGTATCCAGGAAGTAAAAAACAAAATTCAAGCTAAAGGCCCAAAATTGTCCTTTCATTGTAAATACTAGAGCAGCAACAAAAGAGGTAGAGAATTTATTAAAAAAAATGAAATTTAAGTTAAGTTTTACTCGGTCTTATGATCCCTTGGGGATTGTTTCGAAGCCGAGAGTTGAAAAAAATGCCACACCCTATGCACACACAATCATACCAGAAATATAACAATATAAAAATCAAGAAGAAAGGTAGGAGAAAACATTGGAGGAGGATGAGGAAAAAATTATTACTTAGATAACTTCACAGACTCCAGTTCCTCAAGAAAAGGAGTCTAAGAGGTCAAGAGAAAGTGATGCAGGGGCATTAGGCTCAAAACAACCTTTGTCCATAAATAAATGTAAAGGGGGGTCTTATGTTTTATTTCCCCATGTAAATATTCATAGTTGAGTTATTTTAGTTAATTAGAGGGAAAAGGTAACTGCCCGAATGATTAGTGGGCATAGGAAGGGATAGTCCGTCTCTGTCTGTCATAGCATTAGTCTAATTTGTAACTGCAGGAAATTGAAGAGTTTTTGAATCATCAAAGAATCTGAATCGATTCATTGGTGATAATTGTATATAAAAATAAACCTCTGTGGCAGAGTCGATAGTGACCTGCACATAGACCTACCTGTACCTGCAGAGAGTTGCATAGATCGGGATAGTGAGTAAGAAGGCCGTAGAGTTGAATACCTGGCCGAGATAAGAAGTCTGTAAGAGAATTCATTTAATGAGAAAGAATTTGTTCAGTATGTCATGTGCATTGTGATTTAATTCTGTATGTGAATTTGTCGATTTGATTTCCTGCGTGAGTGGCCCGAATTTCATAAGCAAAAATATACGAATGAATGTAATTTGAACCCTGTGATACAGCTCTGAACGAGGCTCTGTATCGCATGGGAGAATCGACGTGAATAAGGTTGAGTTAAATCTCATGTGAATGGACTTGGAATTCCAATACGCGACTGTATAATTAGCGCATGTTAAACTGTGTCAAGAGTTAGTGTTAATGTGTTGAGCCATTGTGAGAAGCAATGAGCGGTTGTCCAATTTATACTGTGGAAGCAACGTTGAACCCTCGAGAGGGAATTGTGAAGCAACGACGTTATGATCCCGGAAGGGAGGCACAATTAAGATAACCTCTGGTCACTATCTGTATGTTGAACCTGCGTTCTGAAGAAGTCCAATGCAGATTTAAGTCGGAGTCCTATTTGTAACTAAACGCATTGTTCCGGCCTGGAGTAAGAGGGAGCGGGACCAAGATGAAGGGAACAGTGAACCTGGTTTAGAGAAAATCGGCAGTTTGATCACACTGCCTTTGTGGAGTAAGCGATATTTGAGAATTTGGAGCGATTCCATACGCTGGGCGACACGTGTCCCCGAGCGAATTTGGAAAACCGCTTTCATCGCGCGCCATCGCGCATTATTGTTCATGCAGTTAGCCCAAGCGATATCTGTTGGATCAAATGAAGCGATGCGATGTGATAACAATCATTGGATGGGCATGTGGATTTAATGAAGGTATGAATCAGGTTTGTGTGTTCTACGTTTGTATGAGTGTGGGACCGGCGGACTTAATGTCTATTAGGTTTTGAGGAAGTCAAGATCTATTAACGAATGTTAATTACGATATGGTCAGCACTTTATATGGTGAGATTAATTAGGGATGCGCTTATATTCGAAAGGAGGAAATTGGATTAATATCTCAATCTCAGATTGAGATATTAAACAGCCTTAGATCAATTATCTAATTTCCAGACGAAGAAAATAGAATAGTGTAAGTTGGCCTAAGATGTAGAGTTGATTGGGCAAGACCTTTGGATACACTACACACAGATTGTTGGGATCAAGGTAAACAGGGACTGTGGGTTATCCCTGCTATCAAGTGGTATCAGAGCTAGAATTTAATTAGCTCGTTGAAAAGTTTATTTTTGAAATGCACATGTACTGAACAGGAAAGAAAAGTTGAAGTTTAAATTTTTTTAACAGAAAATTGCAGATTTGATATGACATGCAGTGAAGGTCTCCAGATGATCAGAATCTGGATTTGAAGACAGAAGATTGCAGCAGGTAGAAATTGTTGTGTAACCAGCTCCAAAAAGGGAAGAAAAGAGATATCAACGCCTTAGAAATGAGCCACTTCGAGGGGGCAACCTCCAATACATTACATAAATGAACAATTCTTGGATGCTACAATTCACAAAACCTCCTTTCTATATATAGGAGTCCATGGGGCCATAATGCAATCCTAGTGAGCCACAATGTAATCCTAGCCGACCTAACAATAATAATTTAAGGGCACAATAATAACAAAATGGGGGTTACAAGGGTACAATAATAACAATAAGGGGGTTACACTAACAACAATAAGGGACTATACTAGTAATATAGGGACCTAACATGCCCCTCTCTTTCAAAAAAGTGTTGTCCTCAACGCTTGAGTAGCTCTGGGTGCTTCTGTATAAAATTCTCATCCTCCCATGTAGAATCTTCAGTGGGTAAGTTCTTCCACTTGATGAGATACTCCGAAATTGATCGATTCCGTAGTTGTCGAGTTCTTGTTTCCATGACCGCTTCAGGTTCCAATATGATTTTTCCTTCCTCATCAAGTTCTGGCAATATTGTTTGAACTGGAAGATTTTCACCTATAACCTTCTTTAAGCATGAAACATGGAAAATCGGATGCACTCGTGAAGAAGCAGGAAGCTCCAATTTGTATGCCATAGTACCAATCTTTTGCAACACCTTGTAAGGACCATAGTACTTTGGTGATAATTTATTATCCTTCTTAGCTTGCTTGAGGGACATTTGTTCGTATGGTTGTAGCCGTAAAAATACCCAATCTCCTACGTCAAAACTTCTCTCGCTGCGATGTTGATCTGCCTGTTGTTTCATTCGATTTTGTGCCAAATTCAGGTTATCCTTTAAGAGTTGGAGAACTTCTTGCTGATGCTCGATGTGATCTTCCACCGCTTGAACCTTCGAATTTTCCCTTAAAGATGATGTGATGGATGGTGGATGATATCCATAAAGTGCCATAAATGGGGTCATTTTTGCCGCAGTATGGAAGGAAGTGTTATACCACCATTCAGCAAGAGGTAACCACTTGACCCATTGTGTTTGTTTATCAGATACAAAACAACGAAGATATCCTTCCAAACATTTATTTACTATCTCGGTTTGACCATCAGATTGAGGATGATAAGATGAGCTATGAGCTAACTGAGTACCCAAACAAGAAAATAACTCCGTCCAAAAATTTCCAGTAAAAATGGGATCTCTGTCGCTTACAATAACCCTTGGGCTTCCATGTAGCTTTTGAATTCTGTCCATAAATGTAGTAGCAACTGTACTTGCTTTAAATGGATGAGATAATGCACAAAAGTGTGCATACTTGGTAAGTCTATCAACTACCACCATGATGACATTCTTTCCTTCGGACTTAGGTAAACTCGTGATAAAATCCATTGAAATCTCCTCCCAACGTTGACTTGGAATGGATAAAGGTTGTAGAAGTCCCGGGGTCTTAATTGTCTCCACTTTATTCTGCTGGCAAACCAAACATTCCGCCACAAACTTTTGAATATCAGATTTAAGGCCATCCCAAAAAAATCTTTCTTCACCCTGTGGTAAGTTTTTAAAAATCCCGAGTGTCCTCCTAAAGGAGAAGTGTGCAATTCCAGAAGAATCTTTTGTTTTAGTTGGGAATTCTTACAAAGATATAAGCGATCTTTGTACCATAAGGAATCATTTTTCCAACTAAATGTATCAGATGTACTAGGATCTTGCCGCAACTTTTGAATGAGTATCCATACATCTTTGTCCTTCTTCCATTCATCTCTTGCTTCAGTTATCCAATCTGGTTGGATAATAGAAATGGCACACAGCAATGCTTCCACCTCTTCATTCTTTCTTGAGAGTGCATCTGCAACAACATTCAGCTTTCCTTTTTTGTAGATTATTTCAAAGTCATAACCCAACATCTTTGTGACCCATTTTTGTTGTTCTTCCGACGATAGTCTTTGTTCCAAAAAGTGTTTAAGACTATCATGATCAGTTTTTACCTTGAAGTGTCTTCCCATTAGGTAAGTTCGCCATTTCTTTAGTGCATGCAGTATTGCTAACATTTCCTTCTCATAAATAGGTTTCTGTAAATGCTTTCCTTTGATTGGACTACTTTCAAAAGAAATGGGTCTTCCTTCCTGCATTAAAACATCACCAATTCCATTTCCTGAGGCATCACATTCCACAATAAAGGTTTTTGTGAAGTCTGGCGTAGCTAAGACCGGTGCTAGGCACATTGCCTCTTTAAGATGTTCAAAGGCCTTAGTTGCTTCGGGAGTCCATGAAAATGCATCTTTCTTCAATAATGTTGTTAGAGGTGCTGCTATTCTCCCATAATTCTTAACAAACTTGCGATAATACCCCGTTAACCCGAGAAATCCTCGCAACTTCTTTATGGTTGTGGGGACTTTCCATTCCTTAATGGCTTTAATTTTGTTAGGGTCTACCTTAACACCCTCGTGAGATACAATATGACCCAGATATTCCACCTCTTGTACACCAAAGAAACATTTGGATGTTTTTGCATATAATTGTTTCTCCTGCAATAGTTTGAGCACCCTGTCAACATGTTCAACATGATCCTTCCAAGACCTGCTGTAGATTAGTATATCATCAAGAAATACTAGCACAAATTTTCTAAGGAAGGGTTTGAAAATGGAATCATCAACCCTTGAAATGTAGAAGGTGCATTGGTAAGGCCAAAAGGCATGACCAAAAATTCATAATGACCCTCATGAGTTCGAAATGTTGTTTTTGGAATATCTTCAGTCTTCATTCTAATTTGATGATATCCTTAACGAAGATCCAACTTGGTAAAATAAATTGCTCCATGTAATTCATCCAATAATTCATCAATCACAGGAATGGGAAATTTGTCTTTAATGGTGAGCTTATTGAGCTCCCTATAATCCGGACACATTCGCCATGATCCATCCTTCTTGTGTACCAATACTACAGGAGCAGAGAAAGAACTTTGACTGGGTTGAATTATACCTGCCTCTAACATTTTCGCAATCATACGTTCAATTTCGCTCTTTTGGAAGTAAGGATATCTATAAGGCCTGATGTTTGGAGGAACACTTCCTGGAATCAAATGAATAGCATGATCATGATCACGAATAGGTGGGAGTCCTTTGGGAGTTTCAAACACCTTGGAATGATTGTCCAAGACTTGTTGGAGATCCGCAGAAATAGATGATTTTGATGTTGGAACTTCTAGTGAGCATAATTGTGCAATTACGCCTCGTTGTTCTTTCTTTAGAAGCTTTGTCATGACATTAGAGCTTATTATCTTTCCCGGCTTCCCCACAATACCCCGTAATTCGACTTCCTTTCCTTCTGAAAAAAAATTTCAAGAAAAGTTCTTGAAAATTAAAAGCTACCGTCCCCAAAGATTGTAACCATTGTACTCCTAGTACAACATCAGCACCTCCCATAGGAATGACAAGCATTGGACTAGTCAATACATATTCCCCCATGGTTAGCTTGATATTATGGCATTTTCCAGAGCAATTTATAGTTCCTCCATTTGCAACCATCACTTGACATTCTCGTGCTGGGTATAGGAAACAATTTAATTCCTTGGCTACCTTATAATGAATAAAATTATGGGTGCTACCTGAATCAATCAACACTATTACCCTTTTCTTCTTTATATGTCCTTCTATCTTGAGAGTTTGAGGAGTGGTAATTCCTGCCAGTGCATTACACGATATTGTCGGATTCATTTCTTCCTCTTCTAGGGGTGGTTCCCGGTGTATATCCTCTTCTTGTTCATTTTCTTCTTCTTCTTCACAATCTATGTAAAATAATTTCTTCTCGGCACACTTATGACCTTTAGTGTATTTGCTATCACAACTGTAGCAAAGCCCTTTTGCTCTTTTTTCTTCCAATTGTCGTGGTGTCAACCTTGTAGGTTGTGGAAATCTAGGCGTAGCAACACTTCCTTCTTTATAGAATTGAGTGGTAGGCTTCCTTGTCGCCATAATTTTACATTCAACTTTTCTTGCCAACCCGAATGCCTTCTCCAATGAATCAGGTTCCAAAACGCGAACTTCATGTTGGATGTTATCCTTTAAAGTGCCTATGAAGAGATCAATCCTGTGTTCCTCTGGAATATCAGTTACCCTTATATTCAATTTTTTGGAAGTCCTCAATGTGCTCCCCCACTAAACCCTTTTGTTTGAGATTTATCAATTGGCTAAAGAAGGTGTTGCTCTTTGTATCCTCATAATGTGCTATCATTTCCTCCGTAAAAATTGACCAAGTGACAATTTTTTTAAGGGAGAAAAACCATCGATACCATACAAATGTATTTTTCTCTAAATGTAAAGTTGCAATGCGTGTCTTTTGTGTGTTTTTCATGTTATGGAGATCAAAATATTGCTCCATCTGTAGTATCCATGTTACAGGATCCTTTCCATCAAACTTCCTCATATCCATTTTTGGAATATGGTGGTTCTTCCCGCCAACATTCGAGTTTATGAAATCATGATTAACATTTATTTTGTTCTCATTAGGAGGTTTTTCTCCTATATTTCCGCCATTAGGAATCATTTCTGGTTTTAAGCTTGTCATCAAGCCTTCCATGTATTCTTTTAGATCATTCTTCATGTTTTCCATGTTGTCTTTCATGTCATTCTTCAAACCGTCCATCTTCACTTCCACGCCATCCATTTTAGCTTCCATGCCTTTCTTCAAAAATTCCATTTCATTTTTTGTTGCTTTTTGCGAGAGTGAAATTTGTTGCACTTGCTCTTGTAATTTTGATAGATCATGTTGCAATTCTTCATCTTCATGAGTCATAGTAGAGCCTTCTGAAGGCTTAATGGGTGTTGAATTCTTTTTTGGGGCCATTTTAGAATCCAATATTGATATCTATTCTACAAGATGCCCTTGGAATCAATTCAACTTGATTCTTCAAACAAGACTTATGCAATTCTGAAAAAAAATACACACCTTTTACTAGCTTTGAGGAGCTCGATATTGAAATTGAATTATCTCTGTAATTGAAAATATTCGATATCTGAAATTCAGCCCTGTAGTAGCCCTCTGAAGCTTCTTTCAAATTCCACAGGTCTGACTTGATTTGGATTCTCCAAGACAAGGTTGTGTCCAATCTCCCATAATGACCTAATTCTGGACTGGTTCAGTAGAGCGAACTTGTACTACTTGCCACGTGTCACTGTTTTGTCCTTTGTCTCTAAAATTTATAGCCAATAAACTACAGGCCATGTACTTGCGACCAATTTTTACGGTACTCCAATCCGATTCCCAGAGAGAGAGTTATTGAACTCTTCCCACGATCACCTCTTCGAGATGAAATTCAGGAGCCTGAAAAATCACTACCTTCCACAGATCATATCTCCACAAATGTTATGAACCAAGCTCTGAAATGTTATGAAGAATTTACTCAGGATTTCAGCTTCGCACCATATGAATTTCAGATTCTAAACCTTCATAGAAAAAAATTTATAGCACAAATGCCACGATGACCTGTTTAGGAGCCTGAAAAAAAAACCTAAATTTCACAGATCATATCTCCGAAAATATTACAAACCAGGCTCTGAAATTTTTACACAGCTTCCTCAAGATTTTTCTTTTCACCCTAAAACATTTCAGCTTCTGAAACTTCGTTGTAAAAAAAAGTTATAGCGAAAATGCCACGATGACCGTTTGGGAGCAAATAAAACCCTAGAATCCAAAGCTCGTCTACTCAAATGTTGTGTAACCACCTCCAAAAAGAGAAGAAAAGATATATAAATGCCTTAGAAATGAGCCACTTCGAGGGGGCAACCTCCAATACATTACATAAATGAACAATTCTTGGATGATACAATTTACAAAACCTCCTTTCTATATATAGGAGTCCATGGGCCATAATGTAATCCTAGTGGGCCACAATGTAATCCTAGCCGACCTAACAATAATAATTTAAGGGCACAATAATAACAAAATGGGGGTTACAAGGGTACAATAATAACAATAAGGGGTTTACAATAACAATAATAAGGGGCTATACTAGTGATATAGGGACCTAACAGAAATGCAGTGCAGGTGAGGAGAAAAAGCAAGATCATTCAGGGATCTTGGGAGGTAAGATGATGAGCCTTATTTGAAATTTGGTTGAAGGATTGTTTGCAGAAGTCAGAGTGCAGACAATTGAAGACATCTCAGCAGAAGTAGATCACAACTTTGAGAGCAGTGGTAGAAGAGTCCAGGAAGTGATTATGAGTGAAGAAGAAAGGTGTGGCAGAACCTAGAAGATTCCCAACTGAGATTGGATGACAGAATAAAAGAGGTGTTCTTGAGAGAAGCTGTAGAGTGAAGCCTAGAGAGCAGAAGAGAGTGCTCAGAAGGTTCCAAAGAGAGGGGACTAGTACTTTCCAAAAGCCGGATCCAGAGGAAGGGATTGGTGAGGCAAGTTGCAGCAAGAGAGCTTGTTATTACAGAGGCTTAGTGCAGCTTGTGAGTGAAGAACTCCTAGAGAAGAAAATGGCTACTGAGAGCCATGGCAGAGACGGCAGAGATTGCATAGGTTCTGAGAGAAGCCACAGTGGAATAGTGAGGGAAGATGCCAAAGCAGTTGGCATGAAGAAGAGACTCACAGATGAAGAGTATTGGAAATAATTTGCTGAGATTAGGGAAGAGTTCAATAGATTGAAACTGAGGATAGAAGAAAGCCAGAGAGTTGTTTGGCTCATGAAGAAGAAGATAAAGTGGAAGAGGCTACTAAGGAAGAAGCAGCAGATGATGAATGCTCAGAAGAAGAAGGAAATACTCAGAGTGATTGAGTATCTGGAGAAGGACTTGGAGACTGAAGCTTCAAGTGGGACCTAGGGGTCCAAGAGCCTTACATCTGACACATTTTGTATGATTGCAGGAATAGCAGGTGAGAAAGAACAAACTGCTGATGTCATCACTGAGGAAGAAATTGGAGCAGATACATGTTTTGAAGATGTCCATGTACAATTGGAGGAAGATTCTGCATTCCAACCTGTTGGAAGCAGAGGAGATTCAGCTTATGATGATGGCCAGAATCTAGAAGTTGGACAGCTTGAAGAATTTGAAGCAGAGACCATTGAAGAATCTCTGAAACATATGAGAGACTTGGAACAACAAGAAGATTTCGTGATCAAATCACCAAATGAGACCGTGGGGTCTTATGTTTTTGCATCTGATGAGTTGTGTGTGGATGCAGGTGTTAATGAAGGCAGTTCACATGATGGGACTGTGATGAATGAATTTGACTGTTGCCAAGCAAGATATGATGAGTATCTTTCAGATGAAGATCAAATTGTGTTACTGCAGCAGAAGGAATTCATTAATTCCTTATTTGGTAGAAGAGATTGTTTCAATGGAGCTGGTGGAGATAAATTTGTCATTAATGCTGATAATGATAGACTGCTTTTGATGAATGGCCAAGAAAGGAATGATGGACAGGTAGTTGGAGTCTTTGCAGGGATGGGAAATCAGAATTACATTCTGAGGAAGGCTAAGAAGATAGTGACAACAGAAGATAGAGAAGATTGTGATGAGATGCCAAGATTGTGGCATGAATCAAGTGTTTTGGAGCATAGGACAAAACCATAGAGGGAAGGTGTTCAGATGGTAAGGACAACGATGATTGAAGATGACAAAGTTCATTTTTATGAACTAGAGGCGAAAGACATCCTTGCAGAGGATGATGCAAAAGAGAGCTAGCTGGTAGTCTCGAGAAATGTTTGAAGATTTGGAATCAGCATTCTGGTGTGCTGATGAGGAAGAAAAGAATTGTGGGACAACATACTGAGATCCTGATAGAGGAAGGAAAGGCTCTGAGGCCTTGTGCATTATGTTTTAACAATTTCTTTGTGGATGCAGATTCTTCTAATGATGATGGAGATAAGTTGACAGCATGGGGCAGTCAATCGAAGAAAAAGGAGAATTCTATGGAAGATCTTAAACCATGGAATGGAGAAATTGAGCTGATATAGAGTATGCTGAGTCAGCAAGATCCTGTGCAAGGAAGAAAACCTCAATTTCAGAATTGGGGGTTGTAGAATTTGAAGACACCATGGGATGAAGATACAAGAGAATTGATGATTAAGTCATCGGTTGGGACCATTGGGTCTTAGGGTTTTGGAACTGATGAATTGACTGTATTGACAGCCATGGCAGAGAACAATCTATCTTTTGGGGTTTTTCTGAAGAACGAATATGAGCAGTTTGAGGATGAGGATGAGACAGTCATGTCTCATATGCAGAACTTTGTTGCTGGTGATAGCAGAGAATAATTGGCTTGTCCGAGTAGCCGAGAGAAGATTAAAGAGAAGACTGTATGGCAGAATGTTGGGGCTGCTACAGCAATGGAAAACCAGAGTTTCACTCTGATGGAAGATGAAGATGTAGTGGCTAGAGAACTTGATTTGATTAGTAGAATCATTCAAGAAGAAGGAAGGCAATTGTTGAAGATTTCCAAGACGAAGGAAGAAGATGATGAACCTGAGTTGCAGCATAGTGAAGATTTGTTTGGCCAAAGGAGATGGCGAGAATGTTTGTTGAAGATATTCAGAAAAGAAGGTGAAATTCCAGAGCAGCGGCTTGGAGTGTTGCTAGAGAGAGTGTTGAAGAAACAAGCTGAAGTGTTGCCAGCAGAAGAGAAAAAGTTTTATTGTTGCAGAGAGGGTATGGATGGTTGGGTGGCAGCTAGGGAAGTAGTAAGAACTGAAGAAATAAGAGTGCAGTAAACAGAAGTAAGTGTCCAGCAGTCTGAGGAAAGATTAGACAGAGAAATTGAATTGATAAGGAAACTGATGCAGAAGATGCCTCAGAAAAGGGCAGCAGTGAGGAAACAAGGAAGTAGCAGCACAAGAAAAGTAAACAGAGGATGTAAAGGTACAGCCTGTGGAAAGCTACAACATAAAGTTTGGAAGCCAGGAGGAATGTGAAAGAAGAACACTGCAACGAATGGTCAGTTGCAGAACAAAGTATGGGATCCAGGCAGATAAAGATGAAGCACATGATCAGGAGATCATGAACCATTTTAACCTGGGGAGTCTGATGCAGGGGCATTAGGCTCAAAACCACCTTTGTCCATAAATAAATGAAAAGGGGGGTCTTATGTGTTGTTTCCCCATGTAAATATTCATAGTTGAGTTATTTTAGTTAATTAGAGGGAAAAGGTAACTGCCTGAATGATTAGTGGGCATAGGAAGGGATAGTCCGTCTCTGTCTATCATAGCATTATTCTAATCTGTAACTGCAGGAAATTGAAGAGTTTGTGAATCATCAAAGAATCTGAATCTATTCGTGATAACTGTATATAAAAATAAACCTCTGTGACAGAGTCGATAGTGACCTACACATAGACCTGCCTGTACCTGCAGAGAGCTGCATAGATCGGGATAGTGAGTAAGAAGGTCGTAGAGTTGAAGACCTCGCCGAGATAAGAAGTCTGTAAGAGAATTAATTTAATGAGAAATAATTTGTTCAGTATGTCATGTGCATTTTGATTTAGTTCTGTATGTGAATTTGTCGATTTGATTTCCTGCGTGAGTGGCTCAAATTTCACAAGAAAAAATATACGACTGAATGTAATTTGAACCCTGTGATAGAGCTCTGAATGAGGCTCTGTATCACATGGGAGAATCGATGTGAATAAGGTTGAGTTAAATCTCATGTGAATGGACTTGGAATTCCAATATGGGACTGTATAATCAGCGCATGTTAAACTGTGTCCAGAGTTAGTGTTAATGTGTTGAGCCATTATGAGAAGCAATGAGCGGTTGTCCAATTTATACTGTGGAAGAAACGTTGAACCCTCAAGAGGGAATTGTGAAGCAATGAAGTTATGATCCCGGAAGGGAGGCACAATTGAGATAACCTCTTGTCACTATCTGTATGTTGAACCCGCGTTCTGAAGAAGTCTGATGCAGATTTAAGTCGGAGTCCTATTTGTAACTAAACACATTGTTCCGACCTGGAGTAAGAGGGAGTGGAACCAAGATGAAGGGAACAGTGAACCTGGTTTAGAGAAAACCAGAAGTTTGATCGCACTGCCTTTGTGGAGTAAGTGGTATTTGAGAATTTGGAGTGATTCCATACGCTGGGCGACATGTGTCCCCGAGTGAATTTGGAAAATTACTTTCATCGCGTGCCATCATGCACTATTGTTCGTGCAGTTAACCCAAGAAATATCCGTTGGATCAAATGAAGCAATGTGACGTGATAACAACCATTGGATGGGCGCGTGGATTTAACGAAGGTATGAATCGAGTTTGTGTGTTCTACGTTTGTATGAGTGTGGGACCGGCGGACTTAATGTCTATTGGGTTTTGATGAAGTCAAGATCTATTAACGAATGTTAATTACGATATGGTCAACACTTTATATGGAGAGTTTAATTAGGGATGCGCTTATATGAAAAAGGAGGAAATTGGATTAATATCTCAATCTCAGATTGAGATATTAGATAGTCTTAGATCAATTATCTAATTTCCAGACCAAGAAAATAGAACAGTGTAAGTTGGCCAGAGTGTGAACATGATCGGGCAAGGTATATGAATGCATTTTACACAAAGATTGAGAAAGAGAAAAAAATGAAACCTGGGACTGTGGGTTACCCCCGTTGTTAGAAAGTTTGTCTCCTACAATTTCAAAAATTCAAGGGATAGACTTCACAGTTTTCAAGAGAAGGAAGAATACCAATACTCATGAATAGACATTAGAAGGAGAAAGTTCATAGGAGTAGGATACAATGGTGTTGACATGTTTTCATTCTTCTTCCTTTCCAAGGATTAAGGAGATCACCACATATTCTCCTATGTCATCTGCTTCCTAAGGCACAACACAACAAATTATTTTTTCTAGGTACAAAGAGATTAAAATAAAGAATGAAGCATTGAAGGCCACCACATATTTTTAATTATGGAAGCAGTATTCCACTACACAACACATACATCTATCTGCACTTGATACTAAAAAGGGATAGTTTCAGTTAGCCTTCTTGGAACCCAAAGTTCTGGTCCCTAAAAGTGCAGAAGACTATAAAAAATCTATTTTTCCTTTTGACAACAATAAAATCCATGCAAAATATCAGATTTTCCTTCATAAGCAAGAAGGAGAGATGATATATTCTACTCTGATCAGTTCAATTATGGTAGCCTCCAAATTTCAAGCTTCACTAAATAATATTCATACACAATTGAAAATGGAGAAAATTCCATCTTTAGCCAAAAATACCAAAATTAAAGCACTTGAAGATTTGGTAATAAAATTAGGATATGATACTAATGATGTCAAAGAATCTGAAGAAATGATCAAGAACAAGAATGCTAACATTTAAGCATTGAGAATGTAGCTTATATTTCCTACTACAGAACATCCACAAGCTAAAGAAGTTGGTCAGTTAGAGAAAGAAAAAGAAAATAGTTTTAAATTGATATTTGAATAAAATGTTCAAATTCATAAAATGGAAGCTTATATGGAGAAACTTATAAAGGAAAAATACCAACAACTCAGTGTTTCAACAACCATTCCCATAGAAACAACATATTATACACGTACTTCAACAACAGGGACATTGACACCAATAACAATTACAGTGGATACACAGTCCAGTGATGCAACAACAAAATTGTCAAAATCCATGGGAGACTTGTCTCTAAAAGATAAAGAGATTGAAAAACTCAAGATGCAGTTGCATAAGCTTCAAGAACATAAACTAAAAACTAATAATGCTTACTTAGCTGAAATTCAAAATAATTTTAAGCAAACTAAAAAAATAGAGATTTATGAAAATGAATCTTTAATAGCACAGACTATTTCCCATGTGTAATGTTCCAAATTTTAGCCTCAAGCTAAAATGGAACATTATAGTTGCACATTTTATTTTTGTTTAATAAAATGGGCAAGGAGACATCTTAACCCCTTTTAGATGAAGAAATAACACTCCTAATGTGAAAGGGAAGTGAATCAAGCAGTTGAAATAAACACCAAGGGTGTGAATGGAACCCAACTCACCTGATTAGTCACCTTTGACTAAAGTCAACAGCGCTGCCCAAGGAGGAAGAGGCTTCCTAGAGAAGCTGTGCAGTTTTGGAGGGAAGAGCTTCACATGAGGGTGGAAACCCTAATTTTTGGGACCTTGGTGGAGAAGAGTTCCTTTTTTTTATCAGGAGGAGATGGCAGCCCATTTTCATTATGTTATGGTTTAGATTTTCAGACTTGGGTCTGCAAGCTTGCATCCCCGGACTGTTTAGCAGGGTGATGGTGCCCTTGGTCACTACGGTGTTCCCGGTCGGGAATCCCTACCTATTCCTCAAGGAAGGATGAGGATTGAGCTACATTTCCTCAATCCGGCATTAGCCATAGCTACATTCATCTTCTACATCGTTATTTCTGCAACAGAGAGGACGTTGTGTTGCTGGGTGCAGCAAGAGAGGAACTCATGGAGTCTCTCTTGTCTTGTTTTCTTCAGTGGAGGAGTGATTCACTGATTGGAGGAGCTGAAAGTAGGATTCTTGGGCTTCATTTCAGATCTGTTGGCATGGGCCAACATTCCATCATCTCCCACTGCGCAGTCCATGGAGGAAATTGCGTTATTTTATGGAGCCAGTGAGAGAGGGTTTCATATAGCTCATCAGGAGTTGTTTTTGAGACAAAGGGATCAGCCCTTTTCTTGGAGACATTATTAGAGGAGGGCATCTACATTTCAGATCTGCCATGGCCTCATTTATATTTTGTATCAGTTGCAGTGACAACTTGGTTGTCACATTTTTGTATGTTCCGACATTTCTAGCAATCTTTCATAGATTGGCTAGAAATCATATATTTCAGCCCATTTCTCTGTTATTGGGATATTTATTGTATTCCTTCAGCCATATATGTATTCTATTATCATTCAGAAGCTTATACCTTCATGTACACAGCACAATTGTAGCTACTCCGGCATTTTGTGGAGTTGCATCTACTCTTGTATTTCATTGCTTATTCATTGGAGGTTGGATATTAAAGCTTGAGTGGCTTGTCCCTCAACTATTTCTTGTATTTATTTTCTAATATATCATAATATCATTATGGCTATAGCATTTCCCCTCTTATGGTGTATTTCAGAATTGCAGAGTTAACATTATGTTCACATATTGTTGTAAGCTCTCTCATTGAGCATTATTTTAGAGACCTAGATTGGGGAGATCTGAATAACCCATATAGAGTTATTTCTTTGAGCTCATATTCTGCATAGGAGTTTTATGATGAATTTTCTAAGGCATCCTCATAGTGGTTTGTCTTATTTTTGTAGCAACTTCCTTATACAGCGTCCTCAAGGACCCTGTAGTAGAAATTCCCGAGGTGGAATATTGCATATCCATAGGCAGAGTCTGTGAAGGGCCAGATAGCCTCGGGATTTCTCCCTTCCTTGGAAGGAGTCACATCCTATAAATTTCCCAACATTCAATCTCTAAAATGGACTTGTGATAGCTCATTGAAGAAGGAATTGGAATATCTTAAGATATTCCAGATGGAGCAGAAATTTCTAGATTTGGAATATTACAGTGGTATTAGAGCATGATCTTGGCTCAACCTGTGCCAAAGATATATTTCCATCAACAAGAGGAGCTTCTCTCCAAGGAGAGGAGATTGACAGAGGAAACAAGGAAGAGGAGGTTTCCCTTCTTCTTTTCCAAACCATTGAGCACACCATTGAAGATCTGCTGAAAGGGAAAATTTTGGAGAAATTTTTTGAAAAGGGTTTGTGGATGGAGAAAGCCCTAGCTATTCTCATGGAGGGTGTGAACCTTCAGCCACACATGCAGATCCACAACGCAGTACATTGCCGATAGCTACTGCAAAAATGATGGATGGAAAGAGTTGAGGTGTTTGGAGGAGCGGCGCTACAACTCAAAGGTATGATTCATGATGATTGGTTTCATAATTCTATTTCATGTTTTCATGCAAATTAGAGATCGTACGTGGAATTCACAAAGAGTTTTTCAAAGGGGATTGTTGAGAACCAATGTGAAACATGGTGTGAAAAAACTTCAAACACTTTTCATGCATGGAGGGGAACCATGAAACAAAGATAATTCCATCTTTCTAAAGGGGGATAAATTAGAAGAATGGCTTGCTAGAGGCAAGACCCCCATTGTATGAAGGGCACTCTTCCATTTTTGAGGGTGTGGAGATATTTCTTTCAAGGGAAGGCCAAGACTCAAGGCCTCTCACTCAGGAGGAAACACACTCACATGTTGGTGGAGAGGAGGTGTATAGAATAAATTACAGCACTACACCATTGGAAGAAGAAGAAGAGCAGAAGGATCAGCATGAAGGGATGATGGGCATTCACCCTTGTATATTTCAGAGATTCTCTTCACATGGGAGAAGGACTGCACTGCTCAGTAGAGAGAGAGGGCTTTCATTCCTCTCATATACACAGTCCACTTCCTATCTTGGTGTCTCACTTCTGGAGGCTTTCTACTTGGGAGGCCACATGATCTAGAGATGATGAGAGGCATCATGCTATTTGGTTCACCACTCTTGGATTCTGGAGGGGTGGAGACACTAGAGTGATCCAACACAGCGCAGAGGGTTTGGGGTAAACTCAAGGAGGAGAGATATACTCTCTCATTTTTAGTCTCGCCCATTCTCATCAGCCATACTGCGCAGATAGAGTTTTTGTATGGATGGAGGATAGCATATTCATGATTCTAGATGACTGCTCCATGGATTTGGTGAGAGACAGACTACTTCCTTTGAGGGAGGACTCTTTTATGCATTGGATTGGATAGAGGCAACTCATGCTTACATTGCCCAGGATCGAGAGATTCTCTGGAGGTGATAGTCCCTCATGGGAGGCTTATTTTCAGGGATCATTATTTCTATTGAGAATGAGCAGCTACATGATGGTATGGCAGCAACTTGGAGGATGAATTTGGCATGAGGAGATGTCAAAGTAGCAGGCAGCAGCGTGATGGAGCACCATATTGCAAAATACCAGTGCTGTCTATATGGAGGATTGATCCAAGAAGGAGGACTCAGCTTTTGGTTGAGTATTCCCAGGATCTTGATGCATGCATGATTATTGGATGGCCTTGATGTAGATGGCAGATACTTGATGGATGATATAATCATCTATCATCATGGCAGACTCTTCTTGACTAGGATTTCTAGTCTCAGGGAGAAATTGTTGCATGCAACACATGAGGACTTCCTAGCTGTGCATTTGGATGCATATTTTACTTTGCTAGAGGAGTTCACTTTGGAGGGAATTCAGTATGATCTACATCAGCATATGGATAGATGCATAGCCCGGTTGATTTTGGAAAGGTTGGCACAACCATTCCCTTACTCCTTGGAGGAAAGGGAGACCCTTCAGTTGAGCCATTTCAGCTCAATAACTCTAGTGCATGATGGAGGAGGTATAATTTCATGTTTTGTATTGTACTCTCTTCATTGATTGAGGAGCATGATGTATCAAGGAGAATTTTTCTTTCTTGCATTTTTCATGAGGATGTACTTGTAGCTACTTGAAGCCTTGATTTTGGCTAATTTTGTGATGGTTGTGGGGGTAGCCACATGCTTCTTGGTGTGCACCATTGGCACCTAACTGTGATTTCATGTTTCATCTTATGAGGAGATGTTGTGGCAGAAAAAAAGTGGCTAGTACATCACTTGCTACTTGTGATTTGGAAGCAGGCCAAGAGGCACTGCCCAGGTTCCATGAGTGGAACTATAAACCACTCGTCGGTTGTCATTTGACAACTTGCTTTTATTGTATATTGCTCCTTACATATTTCTGATGTTGTAAATTTATGAGGAGAATTATTTGGAGAGTATTGTATGAACAGCCCATTGGTAGCATGATTCTCCCCATTGTATATGTTTTATCTTGCAGGAGATACCATGGGAAAACCATGATTGCCACATTACTACTTGTCTCTTCTTGTGGGAGAAACCACTTGGAGGATTTGAGGAGGCATTTCATGGCTGGATTTCTTGATGGGGTAGCTTGGGAAATTCTTAAAGGCCATACCATTTCAGCCCAAGGACAGAGGCAGCCCCATGCACACTTGAAATGGAGAGAGGGCCATCATGATAACACAAGCACAACTCTCCATTCAGCCCCAACACTTTGCAAAAACTGGGGGTTGAGATTTTATTTGGATGATTGCATGGATGAGAGGATCATCATTGGGAGCCACATTTTCCCATTCACATCATCACTCCTACCTTAAGGAGTCCTTAGCACAGTAGGAAGGATTCCACTACACCTTCTATCTTTCCATGAGGAGCATTGTTATCAGCTTGCATACTTGGGAGAGAGCATTGGAGGACAGATTCATTGCACCATAATTGAGTCATGGTGGGACCATTGATGAGGAGGCCACAGGAGAAGAAGGGGGAGAATATTTTTTTCTCTTCATGCAGGTTCTTGAGGGCAAACAACATGTGGGAGGGGAGGATTGTAATGTTCCCAATTTTAGCCTCAAGCTAAAATGGAACATTATAGTTGCACATTTTATTTTTGTTTAATAAAATGGGAAAGGAGACACCTTAGCCCCTTTTAGATGAAGAAATAACACTCATAATGTGAAATGGGAGTGAATAAAGCAGCTAAAATAAACACCAAGGGTGTGAATGGAACCTAGCTCACCTGATTAGTCACCTTTGACTAAAGTCAACAGCGCTGCCCAAGGAGGAAGAGGCTTCCTAGAGAAGCTGCGCAGTTTTGGAGGGAAGAGCTTCACATGAGGGTGGAAACCCTAATTAGTGGGACCTTAGTGGAGAAGATTCCCTTTTTTTTATAAGAAGGAGATGGCATCCCATTTTCATTATGTTATGGTTTAGAGTTTTAGACTTGGGTCTGCAAGCTTGCATCTTCGGGCTGTTTAGCAGGGTGATGGTGCCCTTGGGCACTAGGGTGTTCCCTGTCAAGAATACCTACCTATTCCTCAAGGAAGGATGAATATTGAGCTACATTTCCTCAATCCGGAATTGGCCACAGCTACATTCATCTTCTACAGCGTTATTTCTGTAGCAGAGAGGACATTGTGTTGTTGGGTGCAACAAGAGAGGAACTCATGGAGTCTCTCTTGTCTTGTTTTCTTCAGTGGAGGAGTGATTCACTCATTGGAGGAGCTGCAAGGAGGATTCCTGGGCTTCATTTCAGATATATTGGCATGGACCAACATTCCACCATCTCCCACTGCGCATTCCATGGAGGAAACTGTGTTATTTTATGGAGCCAGTGAGAGAGGGTTTCATAGATCTCATCAGGAGTTGTTTTTTAGACAAAGGGATCAGCCCTTTGCTTGGAGACATTATCAGAGGAAGGCATCTACATTTCATATCTGCCATGGCCTCATTTATATTTTTTATCAGTTGGAGTGACAACTTGGTTGTCACATTTTTGTATGTTCCAGCATTTCTAGCAATCTTTCATAGATTGGCTAGAAATCATATATTTCAGCCCATTTCTCTGTTATTGGGATATTTCTTGTATTCCTTCAGACATATATATATTCTATTCACATTCAGTAGCTTATACCTTCATGTACACAGCACAGTTGCAACTACTCCGGCATTTTGTGGAGTTGTAGCTACTCTTGTATTTCATTGCTTATTCATTGGAGGTTGGATCTTAAAGCTTGAGTGGCTTGTCCCTCAACTATTTATTGTATTTATTTGCTAATATATCATAATATCATGATGGATATAGCATTTCCCCTCTTATGGTTTTTTTTCAGAATTGCAGAGTTAACATTATGTTCACATATTGCTATAAGCTCTCTCATTGAGCATTGTTTTAGAAACCTAGATTGGGGAGATCTGAATAACCCATCTAGAGTTATTTCTTTGAGCTCATATTCTTCATAGGAGTTGTATGATGAATTTTCTAAGTCATCCCCATAGTGTTTTGTCTTATTTTTTCAGCAGCTTCCTTATACAGCGTCCTCAAGGACCCTGTAGCAGAAATTCCCGAGGTGGAATATTGCATATCCATAGGCAGAGTCTGTGAAGGGCCAGCTAGACTCAGAATTTCTCCCTTCCTGGGAAGGAGTCACATATTATAAATTCCCCAACATTCAATCTCTGAAATGGACTTGTGATAGCTCACTGAAGAAGGAATTGGAATATCTTAAGATATTCCCGATGGAGCAGAAATTTCCAGATTTGGAATATTACACCCTGCTAAAGCAAATATATGGATTAATATAAATGCATTAGTGGCTGAAATTTGGCATTCAATTGAGATTATTTTTTAACATGAGGATTTACAACAGAGATCAAAAGCAACAGTGGAATAAATAAAGGAAGGCCTCGACCACAAACCAAGAGATGCTACAAGGATAATCAAAGTTTTGAATAAAGAAGATATTTAATAATATGGTATTGAAGACAAAATTGAAGTTGTATTGAAGGCAAGAAAGGTGCTAACCAAGATGAATTTAATGCTACAACTTGAAAATAAATGTTAGAAATTAGAAGTTCAAATAAAAAAGTTTCAAAGAAAATTTAGTGCACTACATCAAAAAGTACTTTCAGGCTTGCAAGGTATAGGTGATAAATTACTTCCACTGGAAGACTATCAACACAGATTACATGATATAACAGTCTATAAAACTAAATTTTCTAAAATATTTTATTATTGGAAAATATTTTATTGAAGGCTTAAGCTATGATTTGTTAATTTAGCATGAAGTCAAGCATCTATTCATAAATAAGCCTACTTTTAAGAAATATACCAAAATGGATGAGTCATATATAAAATTACTAAAATTTTCTATTCCTGATGAAAAGAGATGGGACAAATTATGTGAATTCATCGAATAAAAGACAACAAATTTTCAGGAGCAAAGACAGGTTTTTAGGAGCAGAAAACAAAAAAAGAGATTTCTAGCTACAGTCATCAACAACAGTCCTCGAAATCTGTGAAGAATGTCAAATCAGTTCAGATTTCCTCTTTTTTCAGTTCTATTTTTGTAAAAAATCTAAATCAATGTGGATGATATATTTTGTAATAATTTTTTGATTCAAAGTCTAGATATTTTGAATGAAACTCTATAAGTACTTTGTAATTTGAAGGAAAAAGGGGCTAAACCCTTGTGATTAACCTTGATATGACTACACAATTTTAAGTTATTTTGAAGATAATAGAAGGATTTTGGATTTGATCTGAAGAAACTTGCGTATATCTATGAGTGATTCCAGTTATTCAATTTTTTTTTTTTGCACATGTTCAAAGTAACATAGGCTATTCCAGGTAAGAATAGATTGAGTATCAATCTCTTTGAAATACCCTGCAAAGTTATAATCATTTACAAATATTATTTTATTGGATAGTTTGTCTAAGATAACTCATCTACATATTTTAATTACTGCCTTTTTCATCTGTGAATGTGTGTTTTTTGGTTCTAGAATTTTTTTGCACACATATGTTCTATATATGATGAATTAAATGCTTAGTTTTAATGTTTACAAATTATATATCTTCTTAGGTTATTCCTTTCAAGTCAACTGAATATTAATTCTATTAAGGACAAATAATCAACCCTTATATTGTTTCAGAAATACTTAAGGTTTACATCTATTTAAAGTTCAAAGCATTGGTCATCCAATTAAAATAAAAACCAAAAACTTAACTTAGATGTGTTGACTTGATGGGGCCTAGACCTAGGATCAGAGTGACTTCGCAATCCAAAAAAACCCACTATTATAGGCCCTTTCAGAAATTATCTTCTTGTGCAGGTAGAAGTCACCCGAGGCAATATAGGGGGGTGCTAGAATCAGCTTTCTGTATCTAGAGGGGCACTAGACTGTGGATTTAGGTATTTTCATTCTTATCAGATTTCTGCAGGTCATATCTATCAATATTACCTATGTTTTTCAACACAACTGTTGAAATTACTCACATAATGTGCGATATTACTTATTCATGCATTAAACATAGTAATTAACCATAAAATCACTAGTACATATGGTCAAAATTTCGACACTTTAGTTCCGACACTTTTGATGTATTGTCGGAAATTTCCCCAATTTTTCTCATTTTTTTAATCCCACCAACAAGCATCGCTCTAGCGACATTTTTGGAGTATCGTTGGAACAAGGACGTTTAGGAAAATCGTTTGAATACCGATGTTTCAGGACAAACCATCAGAATACTGACGTTTAAGGACAAATCTTCAGTCTTGCAACGTTTAGGAGACAATCGTCAGTCTTGCGACATTTAGAGATACCGTCAGTCTTGCGACGTTGAGGGAAAAATCGTCGGAACACCGACATTTTGGAGACTACCGTCGGTCTTGTGACGTTTAATCGTCGGTATTGCAACTCTTAGGAGATATATGTCGGTCTTGCGACGGTTTAATTTGGTAGCTACTATAAAATCCTAATCGACCTATTCAAATTTGTTTTCCCACTCCGCTTGTTCTCTGCTAAGTCTGCTGAAGATTTTTTTGTATGGCAGTGTGAAAATACTCCAGAAAGTCTAAAAATACTCCAGGCAATTAGTAGTGACACCCATTAAGTTCACGCCCTTAGATTTAGAGAGAAATTTCTTTGAGGTAATATAACTTTGCGTGGTTGCTTGCCGTGACACAACTATGGCCGCAACAATGATATCCAATAGTTATACCTTCTCACTAATACTGTCATTTCTCTGTAGAGATGACTTGCAGAAGTTCAAGTACTTTGATGGCTGGCATGCTAAATCTATTTTTTGGATGGAGGAATATTTCTGAAGCGATATCTCTTCATAGCCACTGTCGACTGAGGGATAATAAGCTGAGGATAATAATAGCCACGCTAATTCTGTTGAAGAATGCAGAAAACCAAAGAGGTACATCCATGAACATACCCTGCAATTGGTTTATCCCATTGGTTTATTCACTTTTCCCTTCAACTCTGTTTGATCAGAGAAAATTACCTACGAGTTATTCAGATTGATAGCAAGGGTACGCTATTATTTGTCATTTTCCTGTGAATCCTTTATTTAGTTTACTCTTACACATTCTTCTATTCTTCAGGCTGTTAAGATGGTTGGAAGAATTGATTTTCCACCAACCAATTGTGATGTCTTATTTGTAAGCTTCCTGTTGAAAGAAAAAGGAAATCATATATGTTTGTTCTAGTCTTACTATGTTTCTGCCAAACAATGCACTAAGACAAGTAGGTGAATACAAATTGCAATGCAAGAACATATTTGTCTAGCAAGATTAACCATCCAACTTACCAGCAAAGTTGAAATTTCAAGCTTGATATTGTTACTACTAAAATGTATGCAGAAAAGGAGCAGTGATGAAGCAATTGCTGGCAACAGACAAGAAATATTTTCACAATTTTAATTTTAGTCAATTTATCAACTTAGTGTTATACGAGGTACTAGCTGAGAAAACCTAGTTTTGTGTAAAACTCCTCCGTGCAAGTTTGTGCCAAACATTAAACAATATAACTAGAGCATTATTGATTAGAAAATTGGAAGAGATGGACTGAACAGAAATATGTGGATACCCCGATGGCATCTATTCTAGAAAGGTATGTTAAGAGGGATCCTCCATTGATTTGAATATTTTATTTTAGCTTGTTTATTCTCTGCTCAAAGGAGGTTGTTATTCATAAGGAAGTACATTATGGTATGGAGAGTCATTTTACAAGATATAGTTCTCTGCCTGGACATTCCCGAGGAATATTCTTATGAATGATTTTTTAAGATAGTCATAAGAAATTTTCAATCATAAAAGGAAAAAAATGAAAATTGCCTTAGGAAGGCTATTTAGAATCTAAGCAGTTGATATTAGCACTTTTATAAGTAGCAATTTCACAATTCTTTCTCTATAATCACAAGTTGCCATATTTTCACCAAATCATTCTTTTTTGTGTGAATTTTCATTGGCCCCATATTGGCACATGTATTATAGCTCCAAATCAAAGGGGTAACTATAATACCATTGAACTTCTGTTCAAGGAAACCAATATAATGGACCACATGCAAAAGGAGAATAAAAATTTGAAGGCCTAGCTACATGAAACAGAGGAAAAACTTTCCAATATGACTACTTTGTACATGGAAGCCACACAATCTAGACATCCATTAAAAACATACTCTCTATTCGTAAAATACCAATGGTGCCATTTTAGACTAGAGTATTAGCCCAACAAGGATCCCCTTCTTTCCAAAACATCAAAACATTCATTGATTTTTTCCTTAGGTGTAACATTCAAGATAGGGATAAGATGGCAGATTTTTATATGTATAATTTAATAATACTTGATATGAATATGTGGGACCTCAACTCTCAGCTAGGTGATGTGAAATTTATTATTATGGAGGTACATGTATTATTGGAATCCAATTCTCAGCGGTGACACTGCAAAGGAGACAAGATTTAATATCATCAATTTGAAAATGTGCTTGTTGCTTTCTTGACTATTTTCTTAGAAGCCATTCACCAGATAATGAAATCATTATTGCACATTAACATAGAAAAGCATGATTCTGTACCTGATTAACTGGAATTTTTTATCTTTTATTATACTTGCATCAGCGATAACTAAGCTTGTTGCTTTAAAGATATGCAAGAAAAAGGGTAACCAGTTGACATAGAAGTGGGTGAAGAGATGTCTCACACATTTGCAAAATGAAAATGACAAGCATATCAAAAAATATCTAGCTAAACTCTTGCCTTTTACACTTCACCTCACAAGTTCGTGCCAGCCCTGCAAGATTAGGAATGCGCCCTAGCAACCATCTCTTACCCCATCTCGTTATTTTTCTCCTCTATAATGCCCACATATTTAACCCTTTTTTATTTGGAAATTTGAATCCATATATGAGTCCTAACCCTTTCCTTTTCTAATTCAAAGAATAGTTGGACTACAAAGTAAGTAGGGAGTATCTTTTGTGTCTCAATATAGGCATAGTAATATCCATGATATGGCTAGTGGTCTAGCTCCTATAATTTGGGATCCTATTTCTGTAGCCCCACAATCCCATTTTGTAAGTGTTTTGTCTCTTCCTTTAGCTGCACAGTTTTTTGTTGGGAAAAATACTGAGAGGGGGGGTGAATCAGTATTTAGGGTTGACTGAAAACTTTTTAATTTTTCTTTCTCTAAAACCCATACGCTACTTTACTGAAGCCAACTCGTGTATACACACAGATATCCTTAATAAAACTTGTGTATTACCAGATATCTTATTATGTAGATAATTCTTTACTTAGATCATTACATCATTCATTCATTAGATGTTTAGTAAGCAATAAACAGGTGCAGTAAGAATAGAATAAATCATCACACATAAGAAACACACATGAACACCAGGATTTAAGGTGGAAACCCAATTTGGGAGAAAACCACCACTGTCGTTGTCTCAGTCTTCAATATTTATTATAAAGAAAACTTCTTACAACCATGTACTGGCGCAAACTCATACCAGCACGTAGGCACCCACCTGCAGAAGGCCACAACCTTCTCTCATTTACCAGCCTCTCCTGGAAGGGAGCTACAACCCCCTACTCTCGTTTTCCAGCCTCTCCTGGAAGGGAGCTACAACCCCCTACTATCGTTTACCAGCCTCTCCTGGAAGGGAGCTACTACCCCCTACTCTCGTTTACCAACTACCACTGGAAGGGAGCTACAACCCCCTCACTGAAGGCTTCGACCCTCAACACCATTGCGGACCACGTTTCATCAATTTTCATACTGGATCCAACAGCTTCCATACAACACACCTTGTAGGCCACTTTTCATCAGATTTTCAGACTGGACCCACTCCACACATTTAAGCTCAACATACATCAAACTGAAACTTATAACCCTATCAATTCATTCATTGAATCATCAACCAATCAACCAACAACTTGATCTTCAATTAACATAATCATCAGCATATTCAACATTCAAACAACCCAGATCTGTATGAATACATTATTGACAGATAACAGTAAACCAGCAGAACAGATCAGACATTTCATTCCACATACTTCAGCAAAACACTAGATTCCATACGCGCTTTTACTTTACTGAACCTGTGTATATACGTGCTTTCATAGAGACAAACCTGCGTATACTTCTGCACATTCCAGAACCAACCTCACATTCCATACGCGCTTTTGCTGAAGCCAACCTGCATATGCATGCACTTTTTATGAAGAAAACCTGCGTATAGATCTTCAAACTTTGTAGGTTTGTGCAACTCTTCAGAACAGATAAATAGCTCAGATCTTACCCTTCACTTCAGAAAATATTCGCCTCATCTCAGATCTAAACATTCCATAAACAGATCTAGAAAATACATAGTCATTTCAGATCTAGAGATCCCTCTTCATCGTTTTCTTCATAGGTGCATTATTAATTCAGATCAATCAATAAATTGTTACCCTTCAATGCAGATATACTTCAAAGTGAAGTATTCATTAAAACCCAGACTTATGCCCTCACTTGCACTATGATTTTCTTCTCCTTATATAGATTTATCTTTTGTCAATACCATGAGCCAAAACCACACAACTTCCAATGGTATTCCTGGACGGGATCAAATATATAATCCAGCGCTCAATATTGTGGGCCAATACCATGGTAATTTCCCCTGGTTTTATAAATTTAGAGCGCAAATAGGCATACGCTACTTGGTACGTACTTTTCCGCGTACATACGCTACTTCGCCTTAACAAACCCGCGTATGCTTTGTGACATGTCATATTTATCATTTCTCTGGCACTTACTGGAATTCCTTTCTTCTGTTACTTCTGAGCTGATCTGTAGATACATCATCCTTCCTTATTTAACACAAGATACATCTTCCTTACATATTTAACACATAGATTGCTTATCATAGGCAACTCATCAAGCAGGTTTCTATCAAGAACAACTTCATCAAGTAGGTTGCCATCCAAAGACAACTCATCAAGTCAGTTTCCATTAAGGAAGACAACTCATCAAGTCAGTTTCCATTAAGGACAACTTCATCTAGTAGGTTGCCATCAAAGACAACACATTGCATCATATTTCCAACAATCTTATTTCATCAAGTAGGTTGCCATCAAGGACAACACATGCCAACATTTTTTTCTCTGGCTCTACAAGTCCTTCCTATAGCTTAATGGATTTTCTTGAAATATTGGCTTCCTTGATACATGGCCTTCTTTGTTAGATATGTGGTTGTTTTCACTTGATTTTATTGGAGGATATTTGCACTTATTGTCTATTTTCTTTTTTATATTCCTCCTTTTGACAACTAACTAATTCCTCAATAGTGATGCATGTTGGAGAAGGAGGTTGAGGCTTCCCTTATTTGATCTTGTTACTCTTTATGGTCTTAAAGTGTGTGAGGTGTTTCTTTTATTTCCTTCCTTGAGGTTTGGTTGGGGTACTTAAGCCTACTAGCATAGAAACAATTTCCTCCTCTATGTTCCCCTCTATAATGCTTTCTTTATCCTCCATTGTCCTTTCCTTTGGTGGCCTAGATGATGTTCATGTGGCCTCTTGGATATTTTGTCCTATTTTTGTTACTCAATATTGGCTAGCTCCTCTTTAGGAACTTTTTTCATTGTTTCTACCTCAGTTTGTGTCTTTGTATTTTCTTCTTCCTTCTCCACTTCTTCTGATTTTCCTTTTGATTCTTCTTCTTCAGTTTTAGCTTCCTCTTCTTTAGACTCCCCTTTTGTTGCTGCTCCTTCTAGTTCTAGCTAAGCTTAGGCTTGAACCTCTAAGAATGCCTCTCTATCCATATCTATAAAATCAACCCAAGGAATAAGGTTTTGGATAAGCTCTAAAGCATCCATGAATATTAATTTTATTAGCCCATGGTGTGCTAGGTACTTGTCCTTTCCTCATTTTACCCTTAGGCTAATTTCCTTTACTTACTGAAGAAGGAAATGAGGGATGCTTATCCTTTCTTGTATAAGAAATTCCATTTAGAATTTTAGTTTATAGAGAAACCTCAATTGGTATCCATACACAATACTAAGTCTCCCTTCACATGAGATATATTTTTAGGATAATTCATCCCAAGGATAATTCAAACTCTCCCTTCTTAATTTTTATCTTCTATGGGTCCATATTCAAGAAATAAGTTTTTATTTGTTGTAATGGCCTTAGTTATTTCCTCTTTTCTCCATATTATGCCCATGGGAAGTGTGGGGACCCTAATGATAACTTCTTCATTTGAGTAAATGATGAGGCCGCTAACTATAGTGATGTAATCATGTCCCTCTGGTTGTTGGAGTTTCAAGGCAAATTTTGGGTTAATTTCATATTCAATGCCCCTGTTTTTTTTGAAAAAAAAAAAACCCGTGATGATTTGTAAAAATATTCTTGATATCAAGGTGTTAATGGATTATCCCCCCATGGTTTTTATAAAAAAATTAATTGAGTGGGAAAAGGAATTTCTCTTCTCTACTATAGGACTCTGAATTTTCTATGCAACATAGCTTATTGAGATAGAAGCAAAATGGACTGTCTGTTTTATAACATCAAGGAGAGAGAAAAGTTCAAAATGTAGCTCGAGACACTTTATTCCTTCATCCTATTATGCTCATCACATGAATACAAAACAATTCATATTTCTTCCTTCATAAATGTAAATCTATGGAAATTACACGGTGTTTTGCTAAGAATTTAAATTTGCCTTTCAGGCTATTATACAAGACTTTGGTGAGGCATATTTATACTTGCCCCTTTCCTGATGATTCTCATTTATTCCTTACAGTTTGATGGAAATTATGTCAATAGTCAAGCTTCCTGTAGCATCCTGTGACATTCAGGTAACATTATTGTGTATATCTAGTATATTCATGTAGCAGTATATGAAACAAATATATCACCTATGTCATCTTCTTGTAGCAGTGGTGGGACGCCCTTCGCTTTAAAATATGTTTTTTAATGAAAAATGAGGTTTGGGGGTCTGAATTATGTGTTTAGTGGTAGATTTGATGGGGTCAACATGCTATCTTAGTTGGACACCATGTACCACCTCTGCACGCCATACTTTGTGACGAGTAGGAACATTGCCCACTTCCTTAAGTTATCATCTCCTCATTCCCATTTTCCTCATCATGTTTGGTTGATGTATGAGATGAAAGAAGTTTACTGTGAAATGTGGTTTAGACTAATCTATCAAACTTGGTGCACAAAACCTCTTCCTCCATACACCTATAATAATTTTTAAGCTAAGATGAGTTTGTAATATAGGTTTTACATAATTTTCATACTTGAGCCTTACCCTATCTGTGATTTTGCAGGTGTTGATGAAGTTGTCGATGTGACTAATGAAAATCCTCCTGATGGTCCTAAATTTGTTGATGATGTAATTTGGAAGCTTCAGTATCCCCTTCATTTCTATTGGAGTTGTTTTGTATATTTTATTGTTGATGGAAATTTCTCTGGTTCAAGTTGTAAGAGAATTATTGTTATTGATGAACTAGTGTTGTTAATTATTTATGATTAAGGATCCTATAGCATCCTATAGGAATTATTGTAGTAGCATACGAGAAACCATATAACTTCTTAGGCCTATTTTCTAAGCCTCTTGAAGTGTTTTGGTCTTCAATCTTCTTGGACTGGTGTTGCAAATTTGAGCTTGTAGGACTTATGTGGGATGATACATGACTATGTTTTTGCTATAGCAACCACATAAGATTGTACCAACAACTCCCTAGCTCTTTTAAATGGCTAAACATGGAAATATTTGAAATCCTTGTTCTCCTAGAACATTCATTTTAAGCTAGATGCCTATACCAGAATATCCTGAGGCCATACCTAGAATCATGGGTCAAATGTAGACAATAATCGGCAAGACGTAAGCATACATATTATAGGCATATGCCAATATTTAATATATGTGCAAAGAAAACATATAAAACCCATATTGCCACTTTCTTTCTCTTAGGCCCTTCATTGTTTTTCCTTTTATTGTTTTATATTTGATTGCAATGATAAACTTGATAGACAGATGATAGATTTATTTTGAATTTACTTCTCCTATTTCCATAAAATATTTCTTGGAATTTCCTATTTTCTGTGGTGGTTTCTTAACAAGTCTATGCCAAGTTATTTTTCCTTACTATATCCTTCCACTAGTACATTTTGGGGAAATTCTGACACTTGGTTCTGACGCTTTTGACCAAATGTCGGAAATTTCCCAAACGTTTTTCAATCCCGCCTGAAATCGTCGCTATAACTATGTTTAGAGAAAAGTGTCGCAATACCGACACTTAGACAAAGTTTCACAATTGCGACGTTTGGAGGAAGATGTCACAATTGCGACACTATGCCCCAAAGCGTCGCTATTGCGACCACTGCCTCCAAACGTCGCAAGTGCGACACAATGTCTAAGTGTCACAATTGCGACGTTTGGAGGCATCTGTCGCAATAGCGACGCTTTGGCCACCGTCGGTATAACGACACTTATATGCGCGCTACATAAAAATGATTTTATTAAAAACTACATTAACATCTGAAATCACGTGCGCATTCACCATCAGTTCTTGCAGAACAGCATTCGCCCTCAGCATTCTCCCTCAGCTCTTGCAGAACATCATTCGCCCCCAACATTCATCCTCAGCTCTTGCAGAACAACATTCTCACTCAGAATTCACCCTCATCTCTTGCAGAACAACATTTTCCCTCAGCATTCACCCTCAGCTCTTGCAGAACAGCATTTTCCCTCAGCATTCGCCCTCAGCTCTTGTAGAACAGCATTCGCCCTCAGCATTCGCCCTCATCTCTTGCAGAACAGCATTAGCCCTTCATTCACCCTCAGCGTTTGCCCTCAGCTCTTGCAGAACATCATTCACCCTCAGTTATTGCGAAACACCTTTCGCCCTCAGCTCTTGCAGAACAACATTCGCCCTCAACTCTTGCAGAACAACATTTTCCCTCAGCTCTTGTAGAACAGCATTCGCCCTCAGCTCTTGCAGAACATAATTCGCCCTCAGCTCTTGCAGAACATCATTCACCCTCAACATTCGCCCTCAGCTCTTGCAGAACAACATTCACCCTCAGCTCTTGCACAACAGCATTCGCCCTCAGCTCTTGAAAAATGGTAAGTTCTTACTGCAGGCCCTTCCTCCTATAGTAAGGTTGACTCTATTTGGGTTTTTTTGGTCAATTCCATTGGATTGTGTTAGGCTATAGGGTTCTCTCTAGATTTCTTCCAATGTTCTTTCGGATGAGTTTCAAAGAGGATGTGTAATATGTGTTTGTGCTTGCATGAATTTGACTCCACCAGTTTCATGAAGTTTAAGCTATGGATTTTAGTTCGAAAAACTCATCCATCTCAACACCCAGTAACGAATTGCCCTTGGTCTGATCTATATTGAAGGTGAAGTGCAAAGTGGTAGAGAATGGGAGATCAAAAGTCATCAACTTTATCACAAGGGTAGTACTCCAGATCGAAAGTGATGAGCTTTAGTTCTCTAGATTTGGGGATTTTCTGATATTTGGGGATTTTCTGATGACATACCAAAGGTCACATCCACACAACCATATCAAGGTCAATGTTGAGATCATTCTCATATAGATATAGGTCACTGATATATAGGGTTAATATCATCATCACTATCCATGGAAACCGAATGGTTAAAAAATATGTGATTGTGGTTGGCTCATTTATAATTATTACCCATTTACAGTAGAGCACAGAAACACTAAATATGGCCTAAGCAGAGCCTTTACAACAGGAAATGGAATTGCAGATGCTTCATCAATAACCAATAGCTCCACTTGAGAAAAAATTTCATAATCTTGGGGCTGGATATACTGCAGAGCAAACAATTTTAGTTATCATTCGTGCTCCAATATATTAATATACTTTTTGCATTGAACTGAAGAAAGGGAAAAAAGCAAATTCTTTGACATAAGATTTTTGAGTGACATACTTGAAAATAAGAACTCATCCACTGATATTTATAATCATTTGAGTTATTCAAGTTAAACATAATGTCAAGAATCAAGATTCAATACCCTCTATTATCTTCATCACCCAATACATGATTAAAATTTTTCCCAAATAAACGCTTATTAAATTGGCAGCCATTATTTCTCCCTGCTTTAAAAACCCTTGATCCAGGTGGATATTGGTGGCCACCCACCTATTCCACTTGGGCCCCGACCATTTTCTCTTTCAGTTTTTCAATTTCAGCATAACTTACTATTTTTAGCAGTTTTTCGGGTCCTGAACCTCCAGAGCCGTTTTGCTTGCGAACTGTCTCAGACAATGTCTCACTATGATATGCCACTGGATGTCCCTGTTGAGTAAGAATTGCCCCTGGTCGACCTTGGGAATCTATCTCCATGGATTACATGTCGGTCCTGCCTTCTACTAAGAATGGAAATGACTGTGTTTTCGTGGTCGTTGACAGATTCTCGAAGATGGCCATTATGGCGGCCTGTAAGAAGAATATCACAGCAGAAGCCACTGCTAAACTCTTCTTTGACTGAGTGTGGGTGCACTTTGGGATCCCACAGTCTATCATATCAGATCGAGATAGCAGGTGCCTCAGCACATTTTGGTCCAGCCTCTGGTCAATGTTGGACACAAAGCTCACCAAGTCCACAGCTTTCCATCCGCAAACAAATGGCCAGACAGAGGTTGTCAACAGAATGATTATACACATTCTTCGCATGTACAATTCAAAGAATCCACACACATGGGACGAGAGCCTCCCCTATGTACAACATAGTTATAACCGGGCTCTCCACAGTTCAAATGGCCATAGCCCCTTTCAGGTGGGCTTGGGATTCCAGCCACTATTTCCCATTGATGTAGCCATGCCATTTGCAGTTGCTCAGGCCGATTCAACTCATGTCCACTCTGAAGCTGACAAAGCAAGTAGCTTCATCGAGCGCATTCAACACATCTACCAACAGTTTCATGATATATTGGACAGAGCCAATGCGAAGTACAAGCAGCGCCATGATCAACACTGGGTGCCACACAACTTCCAGGTGGGCGACAAAGTAGGGCTACATTTGTAGAAGGAGCGCCTCACTGGACCACACCGCAAGCTTCGCCCGCTCCGGTACAGGTCGTACACCGTCACCAAGGCTGTAGGGAACAATGCCTTCATGCTTAGTATTCCACCATTCCTTGGTCTGCACCCAGTATTCAATGTGGATCGCCTTCGTCCTTACTTCCCACCTCTACTAGACACCTCGGACATTGAAAAACAACTCACACCAATAGAGTTAAACCCAGACTGCATGGAACAGGCCACCACAGATTGTATCATGGACATGCAAATCAAGAACACTCACCAACAGAAGATCCAATTGTATCGAGTGGTCAAAGTTGGCCAACTCCTGCACCAAGGAAAGTGTTTCACCAGGGACCAAGTTCAGCAGAAATTTCCTCATCTCATGGAGGAACTTAACGCATGGGGACCATTGCTTCCTAAGGGGGGAGGAATGATCCAGGTGGATATTGGTGGCCACCCGCCTATTCCACTTGGGCCCCCACCATTGTCTCTTTCAGTTTTTTAGTTTCGGCATAACTTACTATTTTTAGCAGTTTTTTGGGTCTTGAACTTCCGGAGCCGTTTCGAGTCCCTAAATGACGTTTTTTGGGCATCGCGCCTGCAGCAAATATCATTCCGTTCCGGAATGATATTCGCGGCGAAATTTGTAGTCCTCGGATAGAGATTTCTAATGATGTATCATGTGCATCGAATATCATTCTGTTCCGGAATGATATTCGTGGCGAAATTTTTAGTCCTCGAATAGAGCTTTCTAATGATGTATCATGTGCGTCAAACGGAGATAGTATGCCAAAGTTACGTCCCTGGGAAGTTGAAACACCAATTTACCCAAGCGGGGCCCATAGTTTTGGCGCTTCATCTCCTAGGGTTAGATTTTTGGATGTTTAGGGTTCTCCATTGTTTCTCAATAATAAATAAGCCCTCGAGCCTCATTGTAACTCAGTTCAAAGGCCTGTAGCCACCACATCTCTTCTCAGAGACCATTCTGAGAAGTATCTAGGCCCAGTTTTATTTCCATTAAATACGTAAGCAAATTTCAATTCTTTGATATTAATGAAATGAAGTGTTATTTCCACTGCATCTCTGTATTTATGGTTATATGTTTATTCTGTTGCATTCCTGCATAAATCCGGATCAACCCTACATTTAAATGAAAACAAGCATTGTATTTCAACTACAAAAATCTATTAGTGTTCAAATGTACATGTGTGCATCACTTGTGTAGGGTATTCCTTTTCCACTTTCACATTATCCAAGAATGTGTGGAGTATAGTTCATATTTTTTGTGATTTAGATTATCTTAAAAAAGGAAAGGTAAATTATTTCCCATGGAAAAAGAAGGTTTTCCATTTTTACTACTGGAAATGGTACAACAAAGTTCCATTTCTACCCGAAACTCCTATGAAACAAGAACCAAATAAAGGCCATGTCCTCAATGGACATCATTTGGCTTTGAAAATGGCCATTGTACCGTGTTGTTTCTTATATTACATCACGATAGTTTCTTAGGTCATTTCTTGTTTCTTGAGATGAAAAACAACCAAAGAAATTGTGAAGATCCTTTCAAGAAATAAATGACCATTTCTCAATCATATCTCAACTATTTTTTATTTTATTCAGTAGTTGCTTACTTTGAGAGAAATTTGACACTTTTATAAGGAATATAACATAAAAACACAAAATGGGAAGGAATTGATGAGGTAGATGACCTTTAGTTGTTGTCGATTAAGAATTGATAATACACGATGCATGTTCTGTACTACAAACTAGATTCCTTCCTGGAGTTAGGACACAGAGTATTGAATCAAAGTTGTAGTTTCTAACTTCTTGTATTGGTTCATCAATCTTGAAATTCAAACATTGCATGTCTTCATTGCTTCATGTTTGAATAATTTGCATTATATCGTACAATAGGAAATTAGGAATTATGATTATTATTAATTTATGGATCTGTTAAGTTACTTTTAAGTTTGCATGGTTTAGTGTGAAATTATTCTTGTGTGTCCCTAGGCCCACGTGAAGGAATGCCAAGGACTGAGAACCCTAGTTTTTAAATGGTATTGTTTCTTATACCCAAAAACCCCTCAACATCACTTCTTATTAGTTCTTAACAATAGTGTTGTAAACAATTTGAGAATTGATATAGAAAAATCTCGCACTTCTCAAGATAAAGTCCTAAAGCTAAAGTGTGATACCATGTGTAATTCAATAGCCCCATTGTCACCTCACCAACCTCTTTTAACTTCGGGCTAGCTCTCCTCCAACTCAAGGGGGGTTCTCCCTAGTAGATGTTAGGGATATAATGGCCCAACCAAACCAAGTCAAAGCCCCCTAACTCTCTATGTTTACTACTATCAATCAAAATATTGAACAATAGGGTCAGACATGCATCCTGAAGATAAAATTGCCAGGGTATTTTTGGGTAATTTCAAAGGGAAAGTCCCCAAACAAATATAATCAAGGAATTATAACGTGATTTCAAACATTAAATATCAACAAAATCGTTTAAAGGATATTGAAAGGAAAAAGGTGATGGAAGATAGAAAGTGCCTTACTTAAATGCTCTAAGGATTTTTCACTAGTTGCTCCAAAAGCTTCACTTCAAGGCCCTTCAAGATCGTCTCCAACAATGCTATACCATCAGCTTCAACAATGTTGCTCCAAAAATGTCCTCAAGGTCTTCACAACAAGTTTACTAGAAGTTGCTCCAACAGTATATTCAATAAGGTCTTCATTGCCAACTTGTCTCTTGTTTGGGTGCCTTAATGTGCAATGACATATTTCCAGGACTGAATTCAATGCAAGGCATATTTGAAACTCTAACTCTATCTTTCGGTGTCTTATTAGAAATTATTTCAGTTATCATTTTGTGTTTTGAAGTTAGATATTGTTTTCAAGTTTTTACATTTATAATTTTATTGCAATGTGGCAGACTGATCAGGGCAGTACAGGAACAACCCCGAGACGGGATGATCACAGAAAGAGGCCAACGTAAGAACATGTAAAGTGCCAGCATTTCTCTATCTTCAGGTATTTTAGTTATTTACATATTGAAATAATATTAATTTTTTTCAACTATGCAAACACCTAGCCATGGTACGCCTGATGATTCCCTCTATGAGGAAGAGATTTCTTCATCCCTATCTCCAGTGCTCTTGTTGCGAAAAAAGGCACGAAATGAAAGGTCAGAATTTGATACTTTGATAGAGGTGCCTCAAACACCTGAAACAGAAGAGAGGATAAAACAAATTATGAACCAGCTAGAAACATATCATGTAATAATAAAAAGTCAAAAGGATGTTTTTTTTGTTCTGCATGAGATGAATTGTGATAGTTTGATTTTTAATTTTTACATTGACTAAACTAACAAAAAGTTCTTTTGTATGTAGTGTTTTCTGACACTTGCTGAACCCGGTGTTGGTGGTAGTGGGACACAAGGGAAAGAGATTGCCCAGTGAACCTCTCGTACACCTTCTACTCCTTTAGGTGCCAGCCAAGAAACACACCCTGCCCAAGCAGACACCCAGCCAACCGCTGAACATGTTGGCAGTGATGCGGCTGATATGGCCAACTACATTATTGCATTTCCTGGAGCCACACATGTCATCTCCACAGGGACCATTAATGGCACATTTTTGGTGAACGATGAAGGTGTCCCTATAAAGCACGTACAACTCCCAGGTAAATTTTAATATTTTAACTATTTCATGTACTCTATCTAGAACATATTTATCATGATTTTTATTTTTAAATTAATGATAATATATTTTTTTCCTGTGTAGGAAACAATGAGTTCTACAGGTTTTTGGAGAGTCATGCGTTGGTAATTTTTGGCCCAACCATATGCACAAGGTGGAATTCCCAGAATTCCAACCTGAAAAAATAACTTCTAGATTATCTAGAAACCCTTTTTGGGGTCGGCATATTTGACAAAACAGCGATGGCTCGGGTAGCCAACAAATATTTGAAATATATCAGGGACACCTATAGGACGCAATTGCAATTTAACCCTAGATACGAGCGTCCTCTCATAGTTCCAAAGAGTTAGTGGAGAGCACTCATCCATGACGTAAAAGAGAAAAGGGCAAAGAAAGAAGGAAAAATGCCAACTAGACCCGCAAGGTAAATTACGACTTTAATTCAATAGATTTAATTTTCTCTATGTCTAAAATAAAAGTGTGCTACGTCATATCTGACTTCAACCTTTGATGATAGGTTGCCTGACACCTCGAAGGCAACCAAAGCTAGGATTGAAAAAAAGGGCCATCAGAAGCTAGCCAAGACGGCTACTTGAAATTAGCCGCAAGAATTGTAATTAAGTAGCTAAACATCTTATAATTAATTGTATCGCCTTCCAAATTTTTTGTAATCCTTTCAAATATGATTAAAAATACACAATCATATGTAATGTGGGGTGATGACTTCGAAACAATAACTACAGAGGAAGATAAAAATATCACTTTCCATTTCGGCTATCAAGCCGTAGTTGAACGTCGCAGAAGCTTAAGGTAAGTCCCAAGATCCAGAATGCCTGATAAGGTAAAACATTAACCTTTCAATATGTTTGTTTTCGTCTATAAATTTAATGTCGAACAACTTTGTTTAAATCAGGGGAGCAACACTACCGACGAGGAAAATAACCTAGTTTTAGAGCCAGATGTAGATGTTCCTCACGTGCAACCTGATCATTGTAGTGGGGACTAGGCCGACAATACTACTATCAGTGAGGGTCGTGACGGTAATTAATTTCCACTTATAATTTTTTCTAATTATACCTTGATGGTTGTCCTTATAACGTTTTTTGTTTAAATGACAGAGAATGTTTCCCTTGAGGATCTTACCACCAGAGAGGAAGACAGGGCAACAGTACCAACGACGACAATTGGTGCACCGGGTAAATAATATCATTGCAATTTTTTTATTAATATTACCGAACTAGTTCAATGATATTTAAAAACTGACAATTAAAATTTAATATTATCTATTTTTGTTGGCGATGCCCCATCACTGGATGAGACCAGACATCGTGACTACGCAACTAGGTCAGCAGTGCGGGTCAAAAGGCACGAAACAAGAGCAGAGCTTTATGATATTGATGATGTAATTAGGAGCTTTAGAAATAGGAAGAAGAAAAAGAAAATTTGATAATGTAAAATATTGTATTATTATAAGACAAACGTTACCATACTTGGAACACTTTTTACGTTATATAAAAAACTCATTTATCATACTATTTTTATGTCAAGCATTAATTTCAATGTTTCCTTGTGTACTTTTTGTTGAATTGTTTTTTTATTAGTTATTGAATATTTGTTTCTATGCTCATGAAAGTAAAAAATGAAATATAGATTGGGTATTGGCGAATTGAGAGTGATGCGAGGGGGGGGGGGGAGGGGCCGTAAGAGTTTCCACCTTTACGTGGTTGGCCCTGTTTAGTAGAGAATAATTTATTGAAGCGATTTAATCTTGGAGCAAACCTCCCTCGATCCAACGTAGCAACAAAAAAGTCACTGTTGACTTAGTTGCTACTCTTTTAGATTGTGGGAGGCTTGTTTCAAGTTCATGTGACTCCAATAAATTGTTCTTGAAACAAAGAGGAGCTTATTCAGGTATGTTTTGACATTTTCAACATATGTTCTAACATTATCATAAGAATGCATCTTAGAGTAAAAAATACTACATCAATTACTTGTATTTATTGTATAGATAATGATGGATTTTTATTGACTTGGCAGTGCAGGTACAAATCCTCTTGCATCATGAGCAATACAACTTGTCAACCAGGGTCATGTCCAGGATATTTTTTCTTGTGCGCTTGACCAGGCTCATAATGTCACATTTTTTAAGTTCCTTTACAGTTCATAATTCAATATTAAGCTTATTCATGATTATTATCTAGGTTTTTTCTATGTGTTTTTTCATCTATTTGATTGTAAGCAACTCTGCATGTTTCCTGTTGTTCACTATGATTTCTCCCATTACCACTCCCAGGATGATCCAACTTTATTGTTACATAGGTTACTTTATTGTTACTATGATTTCTCCATTTACGATTTCATAAGTTACATCATGTAAAGTTGTCAATCTCAGGTTGGTGATGAGCTTTAGTTCTCTAGATTTGGGGATTTTCTGATATTTTCTCCCTCATGTCATTCTTGCATCACCTCGTTGTTTGAGCATGCCAATTGTCTACCACTTGTACCAATTGGCACATGTCAATCTCTGAGTGGTGCCACATTTCACCTATTTTCAGCCCACTTGACCACCTGAAAAACTCAAATCCACACACAATGTGTCTTTATCATGGAGTGCCACATATCCTAGATATTTAGGCCGATAGGCCTTATGTTATGAAAGAGATCAATTTTTTTCGTCAACACTTCTTATCTAGGCACGACACATGTTACTTGTTTAATCTGACGGTCACAGTCTCTCGGGTTACCTTCTAGGTTTAACATACCATTGGTTTATGGTATATTTCCATGGAATCGGTCTGAAAATACCAGCAACAATCCACATACTTGCAACCGTCGACAGACCTGCCTTTTTAGTAGCTGCATTTCTGCAACTGCCAATACACCTGCCGTTTTAGTTGCTGCATTTCGGCAACTGCCAATACACCTGCCGTTTCATTCTTCTAGACTCTGTGTATGCATATTTTTCATATAATTTTATCACGAAGTTGGCTGCAGTGCTTTGACATGCCTTTGAATATTTTTGCAGGTTAGAAGACATTTCAGGCCAGAGCTATTGAATAGACTTGATGAGATAGTTGTATTTGATCCTCTTTCTCATGATGAGCTCAGAAAATTTTCTAGACTACATATGAAAGATGTAGTGATTCGTCTTGCAGAGAGAGGTGTTGCTTTAGGGGTTGCAGATGCTGCTCTGGATCTTGTTCTTCAAGAAGCCTATGATCCTGTAAGTAATCACTTTGTTTTTCTTTCTTTCTTATTCAGAGTCTATCTTGCCAGGGGATGTGCCCGTTATGGTTTGTTATGAGACCCTTGTCAATTTCATCACCGTCCCTCATAATATGTTTGAATGTGTTTATAAATAATAAACAATTATTACACCAAACAATAAACAATTAACTATACTATGAGTAATATGATATCTTGAAATAATTCCCATTATAATTTCATAACCTCTGCTCTCACTTGGTGGTGTCCATATCACTAAGTGTGTCTCCTTTAAAATTATAGTTACAACAGAAAATGAACAATCAACTGCACTGTGAGTGATATCTTGTAATAATTCTTATTATAATTTCCTAACCTCTACTCTCACTAGGTGTCTATATCACTAGGTGTATCTATTTTAAAATTATAGTTTCAATGGTAGATAAATTGTTATCTTAAAATTATAGCTTTAACGGTGATACCTTGCGATTGATAATGCAGTTTGAAGCAGCTTTGGCTTTGACTAATATAGTCTCAGGAACCTCTGAGAATACAAAGGTTGTGATTGATTACGGGGCACTGCCTTTATTTGTGGAACTTCTTACCTCTGGGAATGATAATGTTCGGGAACAGGTAGCACGTTTATTTTAGAGGCATAAAATTATTCTTCCCAACTCTCTTTATATGTCTGTAATTTTGGAATTTGATAAAAAAATAGTACCCAACTTTGAGTTCAACTGGTGTTCGTGTAAGGCTATTTGGGCTTTGGGAAATTTGCTGGAGACTCTGCAACATTTAGGGATCTTGCCCTCAGTCATGGAGCTCTGAGGCAGGTGCTTGCCCAGTTGAATGATACTGCCAGAATTTCAATGATAAGAAATGCTACATGGGCTCTGTCAAAATTTTGTCGTGGTAAACCCCAACCACTATTCGAACAGGTAAGCATAATACATTTTCTACCTCTTCTTCTTAGTTCGTAGATACTGTGGATTTTTTTTATAGATCTTGGTGCTTGGTATATTTGGACATAATATGGACCTAGGCGTTTGTTCATTACAATGACTCTGTCATCAGGTTTTAGAAAATGCTCAGAAATTTGGGTTTCACAAGGGGATTACCCTTGCTTGCAATTATCGATTATCAATCACATTCAAAAAAATTCTTTCGTAGCATTGCTGAGCTCTTTGTAGGTGAATTTCCGAGGCAATTTAACAATATCTGAACTAAATTTGTCTGTCCTTTTCAATACTATGCACTTGTAACATAACCAGACAAACAATCTGGTTGCCAATGCAACAAAAACAACACCTCATGTTGCAATGCTTGCAATTCACCCTCTCTGCATGCATGAATGACTATGGCACCCTCTTTTGTGAACAGGTACTGGAGCTGAAGGTATTGGTTTCCATTAGGATCGTGGAATTCAACATCCAAAATAGTATCAAATTCCATTGCAATAGTATTCCCCGGCGAGGGAAACAGTTCATTGAGACCTATTGGACTCATCACCCCCAAATAGCCTCCAGGGCTACCCAGAGTGTGATCATCTGGAACAATAACAAATACTGATCCATCCCCAATTGAAACAAGAACAGGACCCACATTGGTTATAGAAAATGAGAAACACATTTTGAAAGAAGAAGAAACTTTTGTATTAGTGTCCAGAAATGTAACTGGTCTATTGTAAAATGCCCTATCTACACTTCACATTGGTACTCCCAACTTCATGCTAAGGCTCACTGTGCCATTCTTCAGATGAGAATCTTAACCTGAAGTTTGATTCCAAAAAACCCAAGTCCCCTGTTCTATGCCCAAGACCTCTGTTACAATGAGTAGAGTTCTGAGCGAAATAATTCACAATAGGAAGAAAAAGAAACATCGCAAAATTGCTCGCTTTAGACTGATAATTTTCTATGCGAAAATTCAACTGCGGACAGTAAAAACATAATATCAAACACAACCAATCCACAATGGAATTTGAACATGAGGATTTATAACCAGAGAAAACCCTCTCCAGGTTAAAAGAATTCCAGAATGGCTTTAAGATTCTACTAATGAGCGCTTACAACACCATAGCAATTAATGTCACAATGAAATCTGTTGGAAGCAAATCCCTTGTACAGTTTCTACATTTCCACAGTGTAAGCAAGAATCTTGCTATCTCTCATGATCTGGTTTTGTGGTCAGATCCTTTGCTATGGCTGTCTTGTTCTTCTAAACGTGAATCTCTCTTAGCTTTGGCTCTGGTTCTCATTTAGGATCATGGCTATCTGATCTTTCTATGGCTTTGACTATACAGACTTGTTCAATAGGAAAATTTTGACTCTGCTATATATAGGAGCTTCAATGGGTGCTCTCAAACTGCTCTACTACAGTAGTTGCACTCTCAATGGACTTCTACAACAATTGGCACCATCAATCTGCTTTGTTACAATGATGGCTCACGTCAACAAACTGTGCTACAGCCATTGGCACCATCAATCTTCTCTCTGCTTCCTCAAATGGTTGGCACCATCAACTGACTTTGCGCTTCTCAGGGTGATGACAGTGGAAAACACTTTTTTGGGCAGCTTTGTTTTGTCTCTGATTCAAGGCAGAACTATGTTGGCCTTGTTTTTTTAGTCTTTGGAACTTAGTTCTCTCATATTTTCCATCCTATCCCCAGTTTTCTACCGAGAAAGACATAACTTCACGATATCAAAATTGACTATTTTTGGCCATTTATCTTTAGTGATGGTACAACTTTAATTTGGTGCATTCGTACAGTATCTGAAGAGCACTCTCAAGCTGTTATTCAGTATTTTAGCATAACTAATATATTTAACTGCCATGCTCTAATATTTATATCAACCATAAGCAGTCTTAAGGTAGTTCCATGTTTGGGAAGCAGAAGGAATTCTTCTGACAGCTTCTTATCATAGTGGTACAATTTTGTTCGTAGTTTATCTTTTATAAACCTCCAATTTTCCAAACGTAGTAGAGACTACAGTTTGCATCTCAAATTTTGGACAACTCTGTCTAGTATTCTACAGAAAATGCATTAAGAATACAGTGTTGTGTCTACTAAGCACAAATAATTGTTGTACTGAGTCATCTAAACATCTTGACATCCTCGTTTTATATTCCTTTTCTGTTTTCGCAAAGTTTCCTCTGCTACGAAAAATGTAAAACTTTGTGAAAACAGAAAAGGAATATAAAAACGAGGATGTCAAGATGTTTAGATGACTCAGTACAACAATTATTTATGCTTAGTAGACACACCACTGTATTCTTAATGCATTTTCTGTAGAATACTAAACAGATTTGTCCAAAATTTGAGATGCTAATTAAGTTTCCATAGCAGAGGAAACTTTGCGAAAACAGAAGTGTATTATGCTTTAGAGAAGTGTATCTACTTCTTATTATACTTCTTAACTTCCAAGTCTAGCATCAATGATTATTTTATGCTTCACACATAATCTAGTTTTCATTATACTCCTTGAAACATTTTTTATTAGTTGAATGAGACAACTTAAAAGGAGTAAGCTAATATATTAACAAAAGGATTTCTGTCACAAATCTAAGATTCTTATAGGAATTCAATGGAAATTTTAGGCATCACCTGAGTAATCTTCAGTGTCTGCAAATTTTGACATCCAGAGAGAAGTTTGTTACAAAATTAGGCAGCTCCTACTTGAAAACATGTTGATGTTGATGCGTAGCAATCTCCTTCATTTATAGCCATGTGTTGGAATATTTGAAAATTCCAGAATAACAATGGAGAGAGTAATACTCTCCTCTTCTAACACAGAGAAAATATTGAAATTTATTCATTGGAAACAGAGTTCAAAACTTTGAAAAATTTATATTCCTTCAAAAAAAAACTATTACAAATTCTTCCTCACTGAGAGGGATTACAAAATGTGACTGCTGCAAAATGCAGTGCACTCAAAATTCTTTTGTCTCTAAAACTACGCATTGTTGTGCTCTTCAAAACACTTACATTGCTATTGTGTGTAGTAATAAACTTTACAACTACATTCTGAAACAGGCTCATAGCCCTTTTCTTTTATATGCAACGCATATATTAAAAACATAACAAAGCTATGCAAATAAAAAATCTATTAAAATGCTCCTGGGGTCCACAATTTATATATGTTTTAATATATATATGAAACATATATACGTCGCATTTAAAACAAAATATTACCAAAACCAGTGTGGGACCTTAACAAACAATAAAACTATTTCGTTGCACGTTATATAAAACATATAACAAAACCTTTGTCAAAACTTCAAACGAACCCTTTAGCCGTGGAGCCCGTCAGATTTCAAACGGTGATAAACCATAATTCAAACCAAATTTGTGTTCCAAAATAGCCTGTTGACGTCGGCCAATTTTGTGACATGAAAACCAAATAAATTCCACCCTAATCTTTTTTGGGTCCGAATTTGGGCTGGCGTACGGAGAGAGAGTTGCGATGCTAATTTCTTATCAAATTGGCCCTGATATTTTTCGGGTCCGGATTTCCACTGCGCGAGCGGCCCCAAACAAAGATCCGCTCCAATCGATTTCTGCCACGTGTCCTCCTCTGGCTTGTTGTGGTGCGGGACCACCAAAATTTAAACAAAACCCACGCTTCAATCAAAAGTTGCCCTGTTCCCGGATGCGGGTGCATTGGATGGTGTTTAAGGCGATGGGACATGGATGTGGCGAAGTGTGGAGACACTTGCCCACCCATGTCACGGCTGGCAGGCGATATTTAAGTTCCAATATTTTCATATCAATCGCATTAAGTTTTAACATTGTTCAAGATCAGACCTCCACTCCTGTTAGCGATTCCGCATGCTCTAATATGCTCCGACCTTTGGCTCTCATCAATGAGAGATTTATGACGGGCGTTCTTCGATGCCATTGCAGTCGAGTTAATAAAATGGCGTTTCGCTATGGTTTCTCAGACGACCCGCAACCTTTGAATTGCAGATGCTCTCCGGTTGTTGGGTTACACTGCTTGCGCACTGTGACGGGAAGGAGAAGCCAGCTGAACTGTTGCTTAGACCTTGGTGAAAATATGCATTTCTCTCTGTCTGGTCTGTGTCTGTCTTCCTCAGTTTCTTGGAATCCTGCTTCTCCATCTCATCTTGTGCCCACTGCTGAGACTGGACCCATGCCTCGCCTGTGTCAAAGGATGCGTTGCCGCAGGGGTAGCACCAGAGACCAACCCCTGTGCGCTCCCTCCAGCCCCTCAACCGAGTCGTCTTCCCACTCTAGTGATTATTACACAGGCCGCTATCCAAACACTAGAAGTGGGCGGGGTCGGTTTCTAGGATATGGCCACCGTATGGGCTCTCCTACTCCTCATTTCCCCACCGCTTCACCTTCTCCCACGACGCGCACTGCACTTTTTTCCTTTAATTTCTCTCTGAACCGCCCACGAATCACAACTTCAATCACCGTGGCTTTCCGTGAAGAGGCCCAAGTGGAGGAACAATGCACTCGTCCGGCGAGTCTAAGCTCAGAAAAAGCCCAGCTTTCGGGCCTTCAGGAGGGGAGCGGTGGCGTGAATGTGCAGGAATCAGAGGCTCATGTTCGTAGGGCTCGTGATGTGGAGATAGCGCCTGGAGATCCTGGACCTTCCATGTCTGAAGCTGCTCCCGCCATAGACAGTGACATGTTTGCCGAAGGATGGTGCCGAATTGTCGAAGAACCACCGGATGAGTAGTTGCTTCTCTTTGGTTTGGTTTTCTTGCTTCGTGGCCCACTTAATTGGGCATGTTTTTGCGTATATTACTGTGCTGGACCTTTTTTTAATTTTTTAATTTTGTAGACATTGTAATCATCAAACATATCAAACGATGGTTCCCCTGCGTGGGCAATGCAACGACCTGAAAAACGTTCAAGACTGGTTTCCCCATATGAGGGAAGTCTTCTTTTTTTATTTTTTGACAAATTTGCCATAAGTCTAGGCAGTTTTTGACTTCGGTCATGCTATAATTTTATTCCCACTGTTAATAGATTAACCTTACTTAGAAAAAAAAGTTGCCCTATTTCTATTTTAAACCTGTTTTTTGAAATACAGAGCCATGTTTATATGATTGTTTATAGTCGAAGCGCTGCGGGGTGGTTTATTATATTAATATTTCACGGTCAAATTATGTTCATAACAATTGGAATGCCCACAATTCATAACAAATATTGGAGATTTACTGTCCTATTTTAAAGTTTCATTTTTAAGTTTGCCGAAGGATGGTGCCGAATTGTCGAAGAACCACCGGATGAGTAGCTGTTTCTCTTTGGTTTGGTTTTCTTGCTTCGCGGCCCACTTAATTGGGTATATTTTTGCTGATATTAATGTGCTGGACATCTGTTTTATTTTTGTATTCTGTAAACACTGTAATCGTCAAACATATCAAATGATGGTTCTCCTGCGTGGGCAATGCAACAACCTGAAAAACGTTCAAGATTGGTTTCCCCGTATGAGGGCAGTCTTCTTTTTTAATTTTTTGACAAATTTGCCATAAGTCTGGGCAATGTTTTTGACTTCGGTCATACTGTAATTTTATTCCCACTGTTAATAGATTAACCTTACTTAGGAAAAAAAAAAAAGTTGCCCTGTTTCTATTTTAAACTTGTTTTTTGAAATACAAAGCCATGTTTATATGATTGTTTATAGTTGAAGCACTGCGGGTTGGTTTATTATATTAATATTTCACGGTCGAATTATGTTCATAACAATTGGAACACCCACAATTCATAACAAATATTGCAGATTTACTGTCCTGTTTTAAAGTTTCATTTTTTATTTTTAAATTGAAACCACCATCGGTATACCGACGCTTTGTAAGCGTCGCTCTTCCGACGCTTTATACGCGTCGGTCTTCCGACGTTTTGAACAATTTCCATTTTCGTCGGTCTTGTGACGTCCGTCGATATTGCGACAGTTCTTCCTAGCGTCGGTATTGCGACGCTTTTGGAATGCGTCAGTATTACGACGCTTCTGGAAAGCGTCAGTCTTGCGACACTTTTGCAATGCGTCGGTCTTGCGACACTTTTGTACGACGTCGGAATTGCGACAGTTTAAAAACATTGGAAGAGCGACAGTATAAACACGTCAGAAGAGCGACGTTCAAAACGTTGGACCACATTTCGTCGGAATAGTGACAGTTTACAAACATCAGAAGAACGACGGTTTGGGAAATGTCGGAAGAGTGATGCTTGTTTGGACGTGACGGAAAAAGTGTCGGTATTGCGACACTTTGTCAAGGCGTCGGAATTGCGACGTAATGGTGAACCACGTTTTGTTCATCCTTGAACTGTCGCTCTTGCGACGACTATGTGTTGGAATAGCGACGAAGTGGTCGTCGAAAATTGGGCCAAATTTTCTAGTGAGGAGAGAGGGAGGGAGGGATAGAGAGATGGAGTTGGAGGGGGAGAGAGGGAGGGAAGAAGAAAGACATAGAGAGTGAGAAGTGGTGAGAGAGGGACTGACAAGGGAGAGATGGAGAAAGAGTGTGTATGTTTAGGGGTGAGATAAAGAGACGTAGAAGGAGTGATGGAGACAAGGGGGGAGAGAAGGAAAAAGAAGGAGAAAGGGAGGTATATAGTAACATAGTTGGAGAGAGAGCTAGAGTGATGGGGGAAAAGAGAGAGAGAGAGATAGTGGGGTGTCCAATAGAGGGAGGAGGGAGAGGAAGGGAGAGAGAGGAAGATAATGATGGGGGAAGAGAGAGGATTTTTGGGGAGAGAGAGAGAGTGTGAAGGGGTATGAGAGAGGGAGGCAGGAGAGGAAGGAAAAGAGAGGGAACTTGAAAGAGAGGACGAGAGAGGGAGGGATAAAGAGATGGAGTTGGATGGGGAGAGAGGGAGGGAAGAAGAAATACATAGAGAGTGAGTAATGTAGAGAGAGAGGGAGTGACAAGGGAAAGATGGAGAGAGAGTGTGTATGTTTGGGGGTGAGATAAAGAGACAAACAAGGAGAGATGGAGAGAAGGGGGGAGAAGGAGAAAGAGAGGCATATAATAAGAAATTTGGAAGATAAAGATAGAGAGAGAAAGAGGTGGAAGAGAAAAGAAGAGAGACGGTGAAGAGAGGAAGGGAAAGAAATACAGAGATGTAGGGGGGAGAGAGAGGATGTAATAATAAAGACATAGAGAGTGAAAGGTGGAGAGAGAGAGAGGGGGAGGGAGAGAGGATAGAAAGAGGGAAGAGAGATAGAAGTGGAGGAAAGAGAGGGAGGGAGAATAGATAGAGAGGGGGAGGGGGGAGAGGAGGATAGAGTGATAGATATATAGATTGGAGAAAGGTAGTGTATGTTTTGGGGTTTACATAGAGAGATAGAGGGAGATACAGATATAGATGGAAGGTGAAGAGAAAGAAGAGATATATGGAGAGAAGGAGAGTGGGAAAAAGATATTTATAGATATGGAGTGAGAGCGTGTGTGTTTTACAGGGTGAGATAAAGACACAAAGAAGGATAGATGGAGGGTGATATAGATATAGATGGAGGGGGGAGAGAGGTAAGAAGATTTCTTGAACTACATGCATTTTGATTTCAGTGTAAATGGTGATTTCTATTCCTATTTGATTGCTTGCACTAGGTGCATTGATTTTAGTGTAGATGTTGATTCCTAATGATATTTGATTACTTGCACTAGATGCATTGATTTCAATGTAGATGATTTCTAATCCTATTTGATTACTTGTACTAAATGCATTGATTTCAGTGTGGATAGTGATTTCTAATCCTATTTGATTGCTTGCACTAGATACATTAATTTCATTATAGATGTTGATTTATAATTATATTTGATTTCTTGCACTAGATGCATTGATTTCAATGTAGATGATTTCTAATCCTATTTGATTTTGTGCACTAAATGCATTTATTTTAGTGTAGATGGTGCTTTCTTATCGTATTTGATTGCTTTCATTAGATGCATTGATTTTAGAGTATATGTTGATTTTAGTGTATTCGTGTGCATTGATTTTAGTGTAAGCATAAAAAATTATTGATAATGTACATTGACTTTTTTGTTATAGTTATTAAACCTATTAATATTGGAGAGCTAGAGAGACAAGGTATGATGTTTACTACAACAACTTAGGTTGAGGTAAATATTTAATCAGTGTACCGTCCTTTTCATATTATTGATATGAAAAGATGACACAACTAACAAGGTGACAATAAAAATTGTAGAAAAAAGAGTTTGAGATTGATCACAATGAAGACTATTTGTAATTGACTAGATTTTTATTATTCACATTTTTTATCATTCAATATTATTACATTGTCACTTTTCATTTAAAATTTTTATTTCATGAGGTAACTAAGTAATTTTAAAATTGAAATGACTCCATACATCTCAAACATACGTAGCATATTTAAATGGTTATACATACGTAGCATATTTAAATGGTTATATTAATATTATATGTATTTACATATTATTGATAAAATTAATCATAAGTTGCTCATATTATCCATAGATTTTTCTTGTCCGTAGACAACTGAAACCAACCTAGATCCATCTTAACTCGGATCTATCAAGCATAGAGAGACATCAAATCTACCAAGGTGCAAACCTTTCCTCAAGTTTTACACTAAAAAAAAAGATCTAAGATTTGATTCATCTCAACACTTGATAAATCCCAAGTTAAAATGGATCTAACCTGATATATGATCGTCCCAAATGCTAAACCATAAAAACACCTAACCTTTTTAAGAATAGTCATCGCATTCTTACAACTTCGAGACGAGTGCTACAGTGGCCATCAACATAGGCTGACAACTGCAACCCACGTTAGCTGGTTAGTCATATCGACCCTAGCGTTTTCTAAACTTGTATTTAATTTAACTGGTTTTACCACGCAAGCAAACTTTCGCTAAGATAATAAGTGATGCATCCTTTGCTGCAACTCACTAAACAGTAGCTCATTTATTAAAATCTTGGACCTTTGACTGCGAAGTGCAATTATGAGTAAGTAGAACATTGCATTAGTTGCATTTTATTTATTTATTTATTTATTTGATAATCAAATACGCCAACAAAATGTGGAGCCAAGTTTACCTTTATTCAAGTTTAAGGCAAGAGCAGTAATGATGATAACGCACCATCACGCGCTCAGTATATGCGATAAACCGGAGATCTGAAAATAAGTGCCGCACCTTATAGTCAACCTGGTTGTCTAGCAATGTGCTGCCAATGCTTCGTGCTCATCACCCATGGCCTCATCTCTTAAACTAGGAAGATCCTCCAATTAAACTTAGTATACATTTTGGAACGGACAAGCCATTCCATCGGTCAGTGAGCGTGCTCGTGGATATCCTCGCTGCCATATACCAATCACTGTTCCCAAGCAACACCACCGATGAAGGATCCAATGATTGTTTCGACTCTGCGCTAGTTGAGAGGGAAACATATTATATAAATGACACCTATGGGATGATATCATTTGTGCCACTTGACATAAGAAACGCTTAATGGGAGAATGCCATTTACACCAAGAAATATAAAAATTATGGTACACTGGGATAATTCGCTGGTGTGGAAAGGTGTTTACAATGAATGTGGCATAAAAGTTGAGGTGATTTCGTAGTCACACAATTTGGGACCCCACACAATACCTTGTGCAAAAGTGTGTACAATGAATGTTGCACAATAGTTGATATGATTTCATTTCGTAGCCAAAAAAATTGGGACCCCACACAATACCTTGTGGAAAAGTGTATACAATGAATGTTGCACGACATTTGGAGGTGATTTCATTGTCAGAAAGTTTGGGACCCCACAGAATACGTTATAAGTTGGGAAAAGGTGACGAGGTTTTATAAAGCGAGACTGGGAGGTGATTTCAATGTCACAAAATTTGGGACCCCGCACAATACGTTAAAAGTTGGGAAAAGGTGACGACGAGGTTTGTGCTAGCCATATTTTTAGAATATTTGCGTTGAATTTAGTGTGGAAAAAAAAATCCAACGTGGAAAACTATTAGTTGTGGTGCCTAGGAAAACACATGCGCTAGACCACAAGTATATAGCCAGCATGGAGAAGGACATGTATTGTGTTGTGTGCACTATGAACATTGTTCAAAGACTTGTTCAACCCTTTGTAAACACACAAATTTTTTGTCTATTTAATCATTTTTTAGACAATTCCCTTAATTTATTATGTTGGCAAAGCTGGGAGAAAATTTGGTATAAATATTGAGAGTTTGTTGTTATTAACCTTGGTGGCCCATCTTTTTGTGCATGGACTGTCCGAGTGTGAGAAATAAATCCCTTGGCTCCAAGTTTAGTGTTGTCATCATGTTGAAGAAACAAGCAACTTAGTTGAGCGATAGAGAAGGACATGTTGTGAAAAGAAAAAAAAACGTAGCGAGATGTGTGGAAACCCCATTTCCTAAAGGTGAATATGTCTTGGAAGTTTGCCATTTTCTATTGTTTTTTGGTAGGGGTGAAGGTCAATATGTCTTAGCAGTTTCTATACATATTGATATTTTCAATCTCAATATGAATTCATTTTGTTAGAATTCGTGACTCTAACTGATGATAGGTAAAGCATGAAGATCCAAGTCCAGTATGCCAAATTTAATAATTAATATGCCAAAGGCTCAAAAGTACATATCCTATGATGAGTGAATACTATGAATCAAGTGAGAAAGCAATGGTGTGCTCCAACATATGAATGGTGTGGTGTACCTAAAATGAGAGGAAAAGGATGCAAAGGGTGGCAGAGTGAAAGTTTGTTTGAGTTTGTAGAATATACACATGACCATGATAAAGTAAGAGTCCCACATTGTAATTATAAAAAATATAAATTTCATATATTTATTTGTAAGGGTCCGTTGTGGTACTTGAAATGTTAGATGTACAAGTGGTAAGACCCGAGAGGCATGCATACCCTTTTTTTATGTGTTCCCTCTGTGAAAGAGCTTTCAACCCCGTGGAAGAGTGTGTCATGTGGAATGGATACACTTGGGTGGACAATATTGGTTGTAGAATCCATGAGGTGAAATTTTATATTTAGGGGAGTTCATCGAGATGTTAGATGAACCATGTATGTGAAGGACTTCCTAGTAGACTGGCGGTTGCAGCGGCTAGTTACCCATGTATTCCGATAGATGGTCGTTCCTTTATATAGACATCGACAATTTGATGATGTTTTCATGAATAAGGTACAAGGTGCAATTTCCATATTCGACCAGATGTATATTCTTATTATTGACATCGAGACAAGTAGTTATTAAGGGGGCAACTTGGAAATATATTTCCTACTTGTCTTTGTTGCAATTCATTATATGTATAAGAGACTATTCCTAATGTTTGGGAGTTGTTGAGATATAGATGTTTGAGAGATTCTCTCCAACTAGTTAGCTTCCTAGATTGATGTGTGGTTGAAATATTCACTCAACCAAGTGATTGTATGTCGAAGACTCAACTAGCTATCTTGAGACATAGTTTCATGTATTTATATTGTATTATTATTTTCATGTGAATATAATTTTGAGTGAATTTAGAAAATATTTGTTGGTATTTGAGTTAGAGTGTGTAATGTAACTGTTATGAGGCATGTGTACCCCCATAAAGTTTGTGTTAATCTTAAAACCACTTTGGAAGTGCAGTTTTTGGTAAGTCGGAAATCACGTTGCAGTGTATGTTTTTGGTAATCTAGAAACCACGTATGAGAGTGAAGTAGATAGGGATTACTATAGGAATGGTTTAGGGACAACCGACAAAACCCTAAGCATGGTTTAGGGTAAGATGATAAAAGCAAGATCATGGTTATGGGTAATCTGAGAAAACCCATGATGATGATGATGGAGGGGGATTTACATGTACAAGTATGTATATAAAGTTGATTGAACCATGTACACAAAATAAATGCCAGTAGAATAGGGTACCTATGCATTCTGATAGATGGTTGTTCCTTTATATGGACATCGACAATTTGATGATCTATACATGAGCAAGGGACAAGGTGTAATTTCCAGATTGGACCATATGTATACAGTCTATTCCTAATGTTTAGGATTTGTTGAGATCTAGATGTTCCCTATATTGGTGCATGGTTGAGATATTCTCCCAACAAGGGGATTGTGTGTCCAGGATAATATTTCTAGCTTGAGACAACACTTTATGTGTATATATGTGTAATACTATTTCATCAATGGATAGAAGAGTGATTTAGAAAATATTTGAGAATTGTTATTATGCTTTAGGTAGAGATAAGTAATTTCTTCCTTAATATATTTATTAATGTTGGATTACCACAAATTATACTATCTGCATTTGAGTAGTGAGACATATTGTTCCAAATAGGGAACCAAATTGGCCAGTTGAGCTTAATAACATGGATGTAATCATAGCCTATACACATCCCCCTAAGGTTCTAAGGAGGGATCATGCATGTTGTGTGGTGATATTGGCTTCCATATTTTTGTAAAAGCATAAATATCCTTAGTCTCCCACGAGAAATAACCCACTCTATAAGATATGCAAATAGTGAAAAATTAGGGTTTTCAGTAGAGCCACTTGAAGTAGGAAACAACTCCACTATTAGACATGGGACACTGCCCTACATGCATAATTAAGAAGAAAAGAGGGTTGGAACAACTTGTACATATAGGGATATCCAATATTGGTGGTTTTGGCATCAAGATAATTTTCCATAAAAAGGATTTAGACAATCTCAACAAAGGGTGAAGGTATAGCCTCATTTCCAATTTCTAGTTTTAAAATAGACTTTCACCGATGTTTTTTTTTTTTTTTTTTTTTTTCAGAAAAACTTTTCGTCGTACCTATAACAAATCATTTTGGCATTCTAAATTCTTTACTAATTTCTAAATTTCCCATTTTTAACATCAAAATTTTCAATAAATTTATGTTCAACATTTATAACAAATATTAGACAAAAAAAAAAAAAAAAAAAAACGAAACAATATGCACACCAAATTGAATAAAAAGATTAATGAAGTAGCAAACTTGTATACATTGATAATGAAATTCACCAAATTATGGGCATATCTCCAAAGTTTCTTAATCAATAATCTACTTCACTAACTCCCCTTTTCGATTTGCCTATTCATAATGAGAAAATATGCATATCAGGAAGCTTACAACTTGTTAAATCTCATTTACAAAGGAATATAAATGGCAACGAGATCCTACAACTTGCTTACACTCGTTCAAAACGTTTTTATGAATTCATCTTTTCATTTTCAAAATGTGTGTAAACAATTTTATTGTTGAAAACTACGCCTTAATATATTAAGGACAGAGCAACTATGAAGATCTCCACTTTCCATAAAGATCTCAACTTTTCCATAAAACTACGAAATTGAAAAGGTATTTTTCTCTCACGTCAATTAATTTCCTTATGACCCTAAAAATAAAAAATACATTGACGATCTTAACATGAAAGTAGAAAATTGAAATGACATGTCTCCCTCACATCGGTTAATTTTCTTATAACAATGAAAGTGAATACTAGATAACCACCTAAACTCATTTTTTTCTTTTATAATTTCATTTATTTTTTTGCTACTTTATCCAAAACATAAACAAACCCTATGTTCTGCCTACTAAGTTCTTTGTGCATCAGTCAAGTTGTGTTGAAAAACTCCTTATAACTCGTTGTGTTGAAAAACTCCTTATAACTCTTGATTGTGAACAAAAACAATCAATAAGAGTTACAACGCGAATATCCTCTTTTCGTACCTTCCCACAAAAATAAATGTTGATCCACCAAAACTTTGGAGGGTAGGTCTATTTTTTTAGAGCAATTTAATGTTTTGCTGCCTACTGCTTATGGTTAAAGATTTCACTCTAGCACAACGAACACATTTAAAAACTTCACAATCACTCTGACCATACAAGTTCCAGACGCATGCTACTAATAGCTTGAAAAGATTCATTCAATACGACAAAAGAGCACAATGTATGCAGATTATGCTTCCCGTGCAACCTTTGCAACTGAAGTCGCATCGTCATTTATTGAGGACATCGCTAGTTCGAATTATGACAGTGCCAACGATTTTGGTTGCTGTAGCAGTAGATTAAGAGGTGCAAATATGTCACCATGTCATGAATGAATGCAGGGGAATGATGAGCTTTAGGGTTGAAAGGGTGATCTACCAAGAGTTCGAAAAGAATTGAGAATATCTCCATGGTTTAATTATGTACAATAATGGCTCGTATTGAGTTACCTCAAACCATGTCGTCAATGGTTGTATTCCTCAATCCAATTTTCTCACGGCACACTTTAACACTATGACATGGTATTTGTTTGATGATTTAATTTTGATAACATAATTAATTTGTTTTATAATATAATTTTGATAATACAGTGAATTTACATTTAAAATGCAAATTTTAAATATATAAATAGATTTAGCAACATTAAAACTGTATAGAAATGAAAGTTCCCATTCCAAAAAAAATCCCTATCTAATTTCTGTATATTTATTAAAAAAAAAAAGAATAACATCATCTATCTTACCCTCTCTTATAATTATAAACAACATTGCCCATCTACACATGGACCTCCTATTTAATTCAATCGTATGCTAACACGACCATTGGATACACTGTACACCAAATGTATTTAACTCATTCTCCGTCGAAGCCAAGCATTTTATTTTCTATTTACAGTCCAAATGAATCAACGAGTGGAATGGCCACTGAGTGGATTGTTCACCTTCTCTCATAAACTTTTCATCCTCCTCTGCAAAATTCTTTGGAGATCCTTCCAGCTTCTTCTGGCTATACTCTATTATCTCACGCTATCTATAGTTATCAACTATTCTGCCAATTTCCAAATAACCACATATATCCTATTCAATTCAATTGTAAGAAACACTGCTATCGGAGATACTGTACACTAAATGTATTTAAGTCATCATCTGCCTTGTATGCCAAGCATTTGAGTTTTGATGTAAAATCCGAATTAATCAAGAAATGGAGTGGCCAATGAGCGTGTTGTTGACATTCATGTACAAATCACTCATCCTCGTTCGCAAACTTCTTTTCAGTTCCTTCCATCTTCATGACGAGTTTGACTCTCGAATCATCATTCACGGCCACGTGGCATACATCCCCGTACGCTTAGGTTCGGGGATTAATTTCTAACCATTCTTGCTTGTCCGTTGCCTCCACATGTACACATCTACTCGAATGTTCTCTGAGGCAAATTGATCGGGCAGATTTCTCTAATTTGAGGGGATGGTTGTTGCGGAGACTCTTTAATAGGTGAATCGAAGAGTTGCCCAACTGCTGGACAATAAAAGAAGGGCAAGGGCCAGGGTGATAAGAGGAGAGTCCAAGTCGACCATAAGGCTATCTAATTTGCGGAATATTCTGGAATGCCACGGATATGGAAGGGTGTCAAATAAACCTCGCCCATGTTCGTGGGATTTCATAATATTTCATAAAGATGTCAATTAACATATTTCGAGAATTCGCAATCAACGTAAAGTCTAAAGATGCACTCTATACATTAGTCAGGACTTATGGAGTAATTTGTATCAAGAGAAGACATGATAACGTAAGCATATAGCAAGAACCAATGACACTGATCTACTTTTTCCTTTACAAAAGAGTTTTTTGTAGGTGGTGGATTGAGTTTGCCTGGAAGGACATCTTATAAATGAAGTTCTGAACCAGAAGACAGTCACCCATTCTATAACATATTAAACAATTAAAGTCAAACGAGAATTTGATGGAGGGTTAGAAGAAATGTAAGGTTAAACATTTAATCAGCTAGTGTTATTCAATGCAACATATTAAACAATTAAAGCCAAATCAGAATTTAATGAAGGTTTGCAAGAAATGCAAGGTTAAATATTTAATCCCCAAGTATTAAACCTCTGTAAATTTCATAAAGTCATGTTGACCTATTAAATTTTGTCTATCATATATTAATGCCTTTTATATTTATGTTTTCAATTAACAATTTTGTCTATCATGTATTAATGCCTTTGATATTTATGTTTTGAATTAACAAAAGAGTAGGAAGAATGTAATGTGACGGATGTAAATCTAGAAATATAAAGGGGGAAATCTTGGAACTGCAACTGCCATATGAATTTGTTTGTTTTCAAATCATAATGTAAAGTATTGTGAATTAGTATTTGGTTGTGAAAATTTCAAATATGAGTTTTACCCAAACAATTTTGTTTCACTGTGTTTGACAGTGAGTAAAATTGTTGGATTATATTTGCTCAATCTGCGCCACTCTCTATTGAAATGAAGACTCATATGATTTAGTTTCTGCAACTGTATTGTTTTGATTAAACCATTTCCGCAACTTTATGTGAGCTCTGTGTTGAGGAAAATAATTTATTGTGTCTTAAACATTTTAATATCATATCAGAGTAGGTTTAAATTTGTATTACCGCAAGTATTTTAATCTTCACCACTCTCTATTGAAATGAAGACTCATATGATTTAGTTTCCGCAGTTGTATTGTTTTGATTAAGACATTTCAGCATCTCTGTGCGAAATCTGAGTTGAGGAAAATGATTCACTGTGTCTTAAACATTTTAATATGGTAGGAAAAGAATTTACTGTGTCTTAAAAATTTTAATATGGTATCAGGTTTAAATTTTTATTATCGCAAGTATTTTTACTTAGGAGTTAAAAAGGACATTCCTCCAACTCTGTGTGAACTCTATGTTGAGGAAAAGAATTTTGTGTGTCTTAAACATTTTAACATGGTATCAAAGCAAGTTTAAATTTTTATTACCACAAGTATTTTTCCACACGGAGAAACTTTTTAGGCATTGAGGAAGGTTTTTTTTACACAGTAAAAATGGAAAGCAACAAGCACAAGCTTGACTAATCTACAAATAACTATGTTTAATGGAAAAAATTACCACTATTGGGCTATTACAATGCTTGGACACACGCACAATTGGATGTGTTGAGAGACAACGCAAGGGTTGCAAGTAGTAACGAAGTCCAAACAAGCATAGGATACCCTCATGGGATACCGGCTAGAGGGCCTACCAAGGCATGGAAAACGTGAAGACAACAAAATTACAAATTTCGAGAAGAGATTTTAACAGAAATGAAAGAGTCTGAGAATGTAGACTCATTTTTTACATATGTAATTGGGTTGGTTACTTATATCAGATCTCATGGTGAAACACTTGAGGAAAATAATTTACTCAATTGTGTCTTAAACATTTTAATATGGTATCAGAGTAGGTTTAAATTTTTGTTACCGCAAGTATTTTTACTTAGGAGTTAAAAGGACATTCCCGATTCTATGTTGAGGAAAAGAATTTATTGTATCTTAAACATTTTAACATGGTATCAGAGCAGGTTTAAATTTTTATTACCGCAAGTATTTTTACACAGGGAGAAACTTTTTACGCAGTGAAGAAGTTTGTTTTACACAGTAAAAATGGAAGCAACAAGCACAAGCTTGACTAATTTACAAATAACTCAGTTTAATGGAAACAATTATCACTATTGGGCTATTACAATGCTTTGACACAAGAAGAATTGGATGTGTTGAGAGACAACAAGAAGAAGGACTCCAAAGCCTTCTTCTACATATTTTAAGAAGTTCATGAAAGTATCTTCCCAATGGTTGCAGCAGTAACGAAGTCCAAGCAAGCATGGGATACCTTCCAGACAACCTACCAAGGCATGGGAAATGTGAAGACAACAAAATTACAAATTTCGAGAAGATATTTTGACACAATTTGTATGAAAGAGTCTGAGTATATAGAGTCATTTTTTACATATGTAATTGGGTTGGTTACTCATATCAAATCTCATGGTGAGACACTTGAGGAAAGGATAATACTTAAGAAAGCTTTAAGAAGACTGCCAACACGATTTGATGCCATAGTTGTGCCCATGGAAGAGACAAAATATCTCTCATAGTTCTCAATGGAGATTCATGCATCACTTATGTCTCATGAGCATAGGTTGAATAGAGCAACAAACTCATCAATGGATCATGCCTTCAAAACACAAGTTTAATTTGGTGAAGGTAGAGGTCGAGTAAGATCAAATTATAGAGGAAGAGGAAGAAGCCCACACAGAGGTGAAAGAAGCAGCCCTTCAAGCACAAGTGGAAGGGGCAAAAACCAAAATTTGAGTCAAGGCTCAAGCCAGAATCAAGCACAAGGTCAGAGGTATGATAAATCTCAAGTTCAATGTCATTATTGTAAGAAGTATGATCATTATGCAAATGGATGTAAAAAGAAAAAGTATGACATAGGTAACAAATGAAGTTCAAATTTCATAAAGGAAAATCAGAACCATGATAGCATGTTTATAAATTGTAATGTAGCACAAGAAAAACAAGCAACCGCATGGTTGGGAACATAGAAATGTTTTCCAATTTAGATGAAAATGTAAATTCTGAAGTGACATTAGGGACTGATATCAAAGTCTCTGTCATGGGAAAAGGTAGAGTCGACATACTAACAAAGCATATTTCAGATGTTTATTTTGTTCCTGGTTTGGAACGTAACCTCATGAAAATTGGAAAGCTCATGGAAAAGGACTACAATGTATTTTTCAAAAAAGATGGGTGCACAATTTTGGATAAGCCTCCAAGTAGACAACTGATAGAAAATTTTCATATGAAAACCAATAGAATGTTTCCTCTCAAGCTAAGATCAGATTTGAAGGAAGAAGGTGCTCAAGCAAAACTATCAATAAATTCACAAAAGAATGAAATAAATGTAGCAGTTGTCACACAAGAAACCTTTCAAGTAGAAATTAAAGATGAAAATTGGTTATGGCATTTGAGATTTGGTCATCTCAACTTTGGAGGCCTGAATCTGTTGCATAGGAAATGCAGGGTGAAGGGATTTCCACTCATAGAAAAACTATACAGCCAATGTGAAGGACATATCTTGGGCAGACAACATAGAGAATCATTTCCAAAAGGAAAGTATATAAGAGCAAAAGAACCTTTGGAAATTGTCCACTCATATTTATGGGGACCAATGCAAACACCATCAATTGGTGGTTGCCATTATATTTGGACCTTCATAGATGAATACACAAGGAAAAAATGGGTCTACTTCTTAAAACATAAAAGTGAAGTGTTTGACTACTTCTGCCACTACAAATTTCTTGTTGAGAAGAAAAGTGGACACTGCACCAAAGTGTTGAGGATTGACTGAGGTGGTGAATACATCTCAAGTGACTTCCTACGTTTTTGCAGGGAGCATGGAATTGACAAGAATTTTACAACAAGGCATACACCTCAGCAAAATGGTGTCACAGAAAGGAAGAATAGGACCATTATGGAAATCGCATGGAGTATGTTTAAGGAAAAGCATTTGCAAAATGATTATTGGGGTGAAGTTGTCGCTTGTGAAACATATATCATTAATAGGTGTCCAACCAAGAGCGTCAAGAACAAAGTTTCTGAAGAGGCATGGAGTGGAAGAAAGCATAACGTCACTCACACGAGAGTGTTTGGTTGTGTGGTGTATGCACATATCCCAGATGAGTTGAGGTAGAAGTTGGTAAACAAGGGGGAGAAATGTATATTTTTTGGATACGCTGATGAATCCAAGGCATACAAGCTCTACAACCATAAACCAAGAAATTCATAATCATCAGAGATGTTCAGTTCATAGAAGAGGAAGCATGGGATGGAGGTTTAGAGAAGATAGTCAATGTGCAGACATGTATGTCAGATGAAAAAAAAGTGAAATTGACAGCAGAAAGTAATTCCTCAACAGTGACTCCTCCTCCACCTACACAAGCTCAAGAAAGCAATCAACATGTGACATCGGAAACAAATAATAGGACAATGTTGTGCAACCATGCAAGTGCTTCTCCAAGCACACCACAAAGATTCACAACTCCATCTACTTTAACCGCAACACCAAGTGACATGTCAAGCCCATCTTCCGCAACAATAATAAGACAAAATTTCATAAATTTAAATAAAATTTATGAGCAAGATGATAGCAACACTGGTCTCAATTATTTTCATTTTTTTTCATGTAGATGACCCAATAAATTTTGAGGATGTAGTCAAAGAAGAGAAATGGGTTGCGGCAATGGATGACGAAATGGGGGAAATAGAAAAGAACGACACATGGGAGTTAGATGAACTTCCACAAGGAAAATATGTCATTGGAGTGAAGTGGATCTATGTTAATTTTGGGCAACTAGGTCCAAACTCCATGTTGTGATGCTTAAATGACGATGCCAATAGTTTTATTGGATTCCTCTTTCGGAGAGGTGCAAGATCGATCTAAAGATCATCTTGATCAGAAGAGCAGAACATGTATTTTGAATTTATTCCACATGTGCAAGGTCAGCTAGATTTATCCCACATGCATAAGAGATGTGTCACACACCCCCACAGATGCCTATATATTGGAGAGAATTGGAGCTCATTTTACACACACATTTTTGTGGAGGCATTTTCTCCTCTCTTAGATGGTTATGGAGAAACGTTCTTGGTTCTATGTTTAGGGCATCTTGGTGCAGTGTCTTGGTGGAGAATTCTTAATGAGATGTCTTGGGGTTGTGTGACTTGTGTGGGAAGCTGACCTTATGAAGTCTTTGCTGGTTGAAGCATCCTGTTGATCATCATAACGCCACCATTCTCTATCTCTGTTTTTGGCTTGTATTCCATCGATCTATTGGTATGTTCTCTCTGCATCTTACTTTCATTGGGCCCTAGAAGTTTAAAGTAAATTTCCATCTAGCATAGAACATCTTCAGAATTTAACATTCTATCAGAGCTAGGAGAAGACAAAGCTGATCTAGTTCAGAATCTAGGGCAGTGAGATAAGGACTATTTTCAGGTGACCGAGTTGCTGGGAGAAGGACGAGTAGCCTTGCTAGGAAGGTCGAGTTAGGAGACCTCTATTTCAGGTCTGTTGGGTTTGGTTGGTACCCTAACCTTCAGCGTGGAGGGAGATCCCTTCCCTTCAAATATGAAGTATGGGAAATATATCCTCAAGTGATTTGTGAAATTGGAGAAGCCTAGTCGCAGCTACAAGGAGCCTTAAGATAGCGTGAAGAAGGCCTAGGGACAGTGTGTGAATTTCTGTAGTTGATGCTGAGTGTTGTAGGAGACAACAACTAGTTTAAGATCTATTTTGGGTGTTGTTTAAGGGATGATTTTGCTGAGCAGGTGGCTGAGGATGAGAGGCATAATAAAAGGCTGTTTTTAAGCATTTTGGGTGGTGTCTAAGGGAGGACCACCGCCATAGCTAACTACTGTTCTAGGCCACAGACCATAGCCAACAGTTAGAGGCCCTTTAAGGGTAGCATCTAGGTGGAAAGGCCTAGAAAGGGGCAGCGTGGAGGAAGAGTTGCTTTACTTTGGAGGACCACAACCAAAGAAGGCTTGTATTGCTAACCATGTATTGAGTGGAGGTCACGAACAACAGACTGGAACTGTGAACTATAGCATGTGGAATGGAACCTATAGTTGATAGGAGGTTTAAGCCCCTCTAGAAGGCAGCGTGGACAAGGAGAAGGCCCCCCAAGGGATGCCGCAACCCATTGAGGGCTTGTTTGGAAAAATTACAACAGTATACAGACTTCAGATAAGAGTAAATCCGAAACACCTTCAGACTATGGTTTGGGTTTAAATCAATTTCGGGGAGCTTGATTAGCTACCTTACAATGCTCGATCTATTTTTTTGTGGCTCTATGCCTTAGTACTTCGCAATTGTATGGTGATAATAACTTTGAATTTATGAAATTTTCTTGTATTGATGACTATGTAAATATTTTGGAACACCTTCAGGACTGTGTATTTAGAACTATGGAAAACAGTTATACCTTCAACACTGCAGTCACTGCATTTCGGACAGTCGAGAACAGTGACATCTTCAGGACTGTGGTCACTGTGTATTTCAGACTGTGGAGAACAGTGACATCTTCAGGACTGTGGTCACTTTGTATTTCGGACTGTGGACAGGACCTAGCTTTCTGGAAAGTAAAGTCTATAATCCATCCAAGAAGTGTATATCATTCAGTGGATCAAGGATAGTCGTTACACTTTGAATACTTGAACAATGATAATTTTGAAAGTGTGAATAGTGAATTTTTTGGAGCCTTAGATAGTCACGTATTTGGAGTCTTTAAAAGTCAAGTATTTGGAACCTTGGACAAAGAAGAATTTGAAGTTTTTGGACAAGTGAAATATGATAGTGATGTGAATGATAATATCATGGTAATAATGTAATCAATGATATGACAGTGTATGATACCTGTCAAGGTGTATGATAGAAATATGACAGAAGTGTGAACGTATATGGCTATGATACTTGACAATGGGTAAGTAAAATTCAGACTTATGATTAAAAAGCCCTTTTCAAGGCTGGTGTCTGGGATGCCTGAATTCTCAAATAATCATGAAGGTGTATGTCAGGTTCATGCTTAAGGAAACCATACAAGGGTATTTTCTTCATTCCTCAATTATCACAAAGACATCTGATAAGCTGCCTATGAAATCCTAGGGAGGATGTTCTTATAGATGAATTTTTCAGAGGAGCTGGCATTAAGAGGGAGACCTCAACCATATATGATCCTAAGCAAATGGCATTGCTGAAAGATCGAAGAAAAGACCCTCATGGCTCCAGGATTCTATCAAGAATGACGAGATATATATGGCCCCAGAAGGAGGACATTCTGTGAAAGAAAGAAGCCAAATAGATACCAAGGGTGTCTAGCAGCCATGAATACAATCATACAATATGAGCCTGAATCATTTGAAAAAGTCGTAAATCATCAAGACTGGAAGGATGCCATACACAAAGAGTACGAGTCCATTATGTAGGATGATGTCTGGGATATGGTCCCGAGACTGGAGGAAAAAGATGTTGTCACCTTGAAATGGCTCTATAAGGTCAACCATGGATCTTATAAGAGTGCAGAAAAGCAGAAGGCAAGATTCATTGCCCGAGGCTTCTCTCAAAAGGAAGGCATAGTCTATGATGATATACTTGCACCTATGGTCAAATGTTCCACAATCTAATCTATTATTTCCATTACTACTATTCAATGATGGAGTCTACATCAGATGGATGTGAAGACTATTTTTCTGCATGTTTTGATATAGGAAGAGGTGTATGAAGAGAAAACTCTGGTGTTCGAAGTCTAGGATAGAGACTCTCATGCATGCAGGTTGAAGAAAGCCCTCTATGGGTTGAATCAAGCACCCAGGGCTTCGTATGAGAGGATAGATAGCTAATTGATGAAGTTGGGCTTCACTCAAAGTAATGATGTTCTGAAGATTTACTTCAAGGTTGATAGAGAAAAGCCTCTCATTTTTGTTCTCTATGTGTACAATCTCTTCCTGATAGGTGCTAACCCTCCCATTCATCAGTGTAAGAGGGATATCGCTTCTGAGTTCGAGATGAAGGACCTAGGACTGAGGCATTACTTTCTAGGCCTAGAGGTTTGGCAGAGACATGGCAAGAGTTTCCTCTCTCAAGGAAAATATATTGTGAAACTTCTTGAAATATTTGGAATGGTGGAATGTAAATCCATATCAACACCGATGGAGTTCAACTTTAAGAAGTTGAGTGGAAACGTTGCTGGGCCCGTGCTAGAAAATCCTACAGAGTATCATCAACTCTTAGGGTCCCAGATGTTCTTAGGGAACATCCCTCCGGACGTATGTTGTGCAGTGAACACTTTGAGTCAACACATGGTTGATCCTCATAACATTCACTGGGTTGGTGCCAAGTGTTTGTGTGAATTCTGATCACAAGCATCCAAAAAAAAATCACTTTAGCCGTGCATAACAAACAACCCTAACATCAAAGATGGTTGTCAGTTTCCTTAGATCTACAGTTAGTGATCAGAATAAATGCTACAAAAATCTAGATCTATGAAGTTAAAGACATTAAACAACAAATAAAAGCAAAAATTTCTCCATGCATCCAATAGACATGACAATAATATTTTTAAATAATTTTGGTACTTATGACACCTGGGAAGGGAACATAGAAAGATGTTACCAGTTTGCCTCAATGGGTTGGATTCTTGTATGTCCTCAGTGCTTTAGATCTAAGATCTCTCTCTCCTGATGGTGTAGAAAACCCACACAAAAATGGAACTCAAGGGGAGCTCACAAGAAAAAAGGTAGAAAAATATGACAATGATGGAGGATCAAAGTCAGACCAAAAGTATAGATCTAGAGAAATCTTTAGGCAACTAAAGGTAGTGAATGAATGGAAAAAATCTTCTATTTATAACAAAATATTGAGTTAGTCTAGATATTGGTGCATAATTAAAATATTATTAACCAAATCTAGATCCAACTTTTATGGAGTATTTTATTATTTTTGTTGGAGGGAAAAGGAATTTGAATTTGGTCAAATCCTTTTATTTGTAAATAATAAATAAATAAATGATTTATTTATTATTTTAAGAATGTGGTTGAGTAATAATTAAACACATAGTGATTTATTTAATTATTTATAAATGATTTAGTCAAATTTAACAAGGACTATTATTTAATTAATGTTTTAAATAATAATGCCTAGAAAATAATAAGATAAATAATGGTTTATCTATTCAATTGTTCCTCATGGGGTTTCCTATTTACACCATAAACAACTTAATAAAGTATGGATTACTAAGTTATTTTTCATAGTGAAAGCAATTTTACTGGGGTAAAATTGGTCTTACATGGTGTATTTTGGTCCATCTAATAGTAACAGGTTAGATGACCAAAAATGGTGTAAAAGATTGACCCCGAGCGTGCGAGCGTTAGGAGCTAATTGTATGACAAAATTACGTTGTAAGAACTCAATCACTAGACATCGAAGGGGGAGTTAGAGAGAGAGAAATATAAGGTAGACTAAAGCGATAGAGGACAAGACCATGAGGAGGCGAGACTTACAGTTGCGACAAGTCCCTTTTACGAGTGAGTTCCTATTCTACATGAGGTGGGGGAGGCATACCTATGCCTGCCGAGATAAAAAAGTACAAAGAATAATGCATCCAGTAAACAAGGGACTGAACTATATAGTACATGTTAGCAGAAACATGGGCTAGATAAAAACACGATAATGGATCCCACATACATACTTTTCCTACGACAATAATCGGGAATTATACAATAATATATGAGTACATGAGATATAAGGACAACTATGGAAGCCCTGTAAAACAAGAAAGGGCTCTAAAAAAATGAATGATACATGCAAACTAAAGAGGTTCTCCAAGAAGCTGAGGTCGGAACCATCAAATCTATGGAGTTGCATCCAAGGCTGTAGTAGAGAGGTCATCCGGGCATGTGGGGGTCTACCTGAAGGGCCACCCCCTGATGAGGTCTGAAACATCTCACACACACCGAGGAATCACCGGTACAATCTACTGCATCACTAAACCATCAAGTATATGGATCTGGATCATGACATAAGGAGTTGGAGTTGAGAAACAAGCAAGTCAAAGGGAAATAAAGAGTCCCTTTGCTTGATTCAAGGCACCGAAAAAGAGTGGAATCTGGAACCAAGGTACACCGCCCTCTAGAGCTGTCTTCTGGAATGAATAAGATGATGTCAATAGAAGGAGGTCCGCCATAGGTGAGGCAATAAGGGATCCTCAACTAAGGGAGTAGGGATAATAGTAGAGTGACTGATAGCCTGACACCGGGGATGATGGTGGAATGGGGGGTACTGAGTAGCAGGCTCACAACTTCCCTTGTTAGAGCATAAAGGACATGAATGACCTGGAAACTACTGACTTGACACTGGAGGGGATAGGGGACAGTATGACTGAAGGCCAAAATATGCGACATGAGAGAGGAACAAAGAAATGAAGGATGGAGGACTATAGCGGGATACTAAGGGACTGAAGATAGACTCCATGGATGCGATGATGACTCAACTCAGATGCTCTAAACAAGGGTGACTCGATGATGCTACCACATAGAACAGGCCCACTGGGTACCATAAAAACATGAGTACGAGATGGTTACTCATGACGAATAGAGAGCTGATAGATTGGTAGTGTCCACTCCTGGACTCTCAAATAGGGTGCCCCCTTACCCAAACATTGGGTGTCAATGTAATGGCTACAAGGCGTATGTGGTTCGAATGCATCAGTTCGATGTAAGGGGGGATAGATAAAGTCAGGGGTGGTAAATTCTTCCATAATGTCATCATCACAATAGACGATGGGGTGACTGGAGGAAGAAAGAACACCTTATGCGGCGAAGCTACCTGAATCATCATCATGAGAAATGACGTTCACATGCACATCGTTAGGAGGGTGACCGAAAAAAAAGTAGATGAAAGATCCACCGATGTTGAGCCTAGGGTGATTGCGGAAGGGAGGTCGAGCGAAACCGAAGGCGAAGTCCTACGAGGGTCTTCCACTGAGGATCTCATAGATGATGAAAGGTAGAGGATAATGGCCGAAGACTCTGTCATCTCGACAATGAGAGGGGGAATTTCAATGGGAGCAGATGTGTCGTCTGGTTCTACTGAAGCAAAACTCGCAAGTAAGGGAGCAATGGACTCATTGGGCTCAGCATTGAGTTGGCGAACTACCACTAGAGAGGTGCAGAAGTCACCGAGGTGAGGACAGAGGTGAGTATAATTGCCATGAAAATCACACAAAGCACAAGGGTCATTTGTGTCCAAAATATTGAGTTTTTTGGCTGAATCGGCTAAGGTGACATGGACCTCTAGGATATCAGAGTCAGGAAACGCTTCGTTGACCATGGGCTTGAGACAAGGCAATTCAAGATAGGTATGGGTGGCATGACCGACAACATCACATAAAGCACACCGGAGGGTATGCTTTGGAGGCTGAGGAGGAGCAGGGGTTGTCTGGGCAACCTTGTGCTTGGGTGACTTCTTGTGGGATTTTCCCCCTTCACCTGAGGCTTTCGTAATAGGATTAGGTTCCTGTTGAGGTGGCTAAGGCATAAAAGCAAAGGAAGGGGTCATGACGACTGGTTGGACTAGGGTTAAAGTTGTATAAGGTTTGGGATGACCAGGAGGAATATTGGCTGGGGGATCAATGTACCAGACTAAGATCCCTAGGGTCATGTTAGGAAGAGACAAGGTAGCAATAACAAGTACCGAAAATACTCCAGGAGGGGGAGCTATAAATGGTATTTGACCGGCGGGGTAATGGCCAAGTGGGACAGGTCCGAAATGGTTAAGGTCAGGAGGAACCATTCTAGAAGGGTAGATATGGTCATGGATACCATATGCAGATGAGGGGCCTTGAGGAGGGGGTTTTGAAGGCTAAGTCGAGGTGGTAGGAGCAGGTTACGGAGGGCAGGGTTGCTAACGAGTCAAACCAGTCTGTTTGAGGTCAGACTGAGATGATTGCATCATGCAAACATTCGACGAGTTGGGATCAGAGATAGGAGGAGGGAGACCAGGGAATGAACCAAGCAAAGAGGAGTCTTTGTAGACTCTAGGTGAGACATTGGTCGGAGGTTCGACCATTTGTTTATTGGCCATCGAAGAGATGATGGACTCAGTGGAGGTCTAAGACTTTGGTTCACAATATGTCAACTCGTTGATGGTGACAATATTTCCATTGTGAGGAAAGCACATATTATGGTGAACCACATATGGGACAACATACATCGCATAAGTGTAACTAAAACCCAATAGAATGTTGTGATCTAAGGGAGCATCAATGACTTCTACATCAACACAAATAGTCTTGCCCACAAGAGTAATAGGGAAATTGCGGAACATGCCTAGGGGCTAGGAAGAGTGGCCATCCCAAGTTTGGAGGGTGAAAGTAGAAGGGGCTAACTCAGGAGATCTGAGTTACTTCCAAACCAAAGCATACATCACACAGGTGGATGGCCCCTCGTCAATGATACAATGGGGGACATTACCATTCTGGATCTTGACAGGGATTTGGAAGACGACGGAAGCAGGAAGGGAGGGATGTTCTGGTCGGTAACATCGAAGACAATCAAATGATCATCTGAAGTATCCACAACACCCATGGTAGTTATTAGAGGTTTTCATTGTGAAGGGCACGATTGGAGGACTTCCGGCGTTGACATGGATGCAGGGGATTGTACCAAGTCATATACTATACTTTAGGAGTGGGCATCTTTACCAGAAGAAGCGTTTCGGTGAATGGTCCCTTGGGGATCTTGGTATGAACCTCTACCTTAGGCTGTAAAGGACCATTGGGTGTCGAAAGAGGCTCTGTGGAACCTGAAGAAGGGGGCTCGAGAGCAGACGTAGCGGGGGGCTTGTTGTTTTGACGTAACCGAGACTGAAGGTTGAGGTCAACGGTAATGGGTTGGTTAGATTTCATCATGAGAATTTGGTAATCAGAGGTATCAGACGGAGGAGGTTGAGTGGCCACCAGATTTTTAGGGGGTTGGGTGGCCACGAATCCTTACTGGGGGAAAGGATTAGTAAACACAGCCGGTCAAATAGGGGCAGCATTGGGAGGAACCGAAGGGGAGGCTTGTTGTCCTTGGGATGCTGCTTGAGCTTCCCACATCTGATTCATCTGAGGTAATAGAGAACAAAGTGGCCATAGACACCACAACAAGAGCAAGGTTTGTTCATTCGAATAGGCCTGTCTTGCTTGGGTTGAATGCCTTGTTGCTGGGTTGTAGTTTTAGGTGCATTCCCTTGGGGATTGTTTCCTAGATTACCTGGGGTAGATTGGTTTTGGTTTCTTTCCTCTTCTTTTTGAAGTAGGAAGGTTAGTCGCACCATACTGTGCATACACGTAACCCTGAGGGGGTGGTGGCTGCTATTGCGTGGCTTGAGGTTTCGATTGGTACATGGTGATACCTGGACTTCAAGTCGACCATGATGAAGTATTTCACCCTTTGAGTTGGTCCAGAAGGTCTTCAATCCGTGGGATAGGGTAACTATTCTGGACAGTGATCTTTTTCAGTGCCCGATAGTCAATACATAGTCTCCAAGTCCCATCTCTTCTTCTGCACCAACATGATCAGGCTCCCACGGGATGATGAACTCGGTCAAATGTGACCTTTCTACAACAACTCCTAAATATTCCTCCTGATTTCATTATTCTCCATAATAGAGAGCTGGTAGATCGGTCCATTAGGTAGTGGTGCACGTAGGGTCAGATCGATGGGGTGCTTGACTTGACAGTGCAAAGGCACCCATGTGTGTGAGGTGAAGATGTCTAATACTCCTCCACGACCTTGTCCATTTGTTGTCGTTGCACGGAGGAGCCCTATCAGGAGGTCGTGGCTACAGTCTTCTTCTTACCTTGAGGGTGGATCATCAGGAAAACAAACTTCCCAATTTTGGAAATGAGCTTACTGCATTGCTTTGCAGTAACCAAAGATATAGCGGAATGCGGTGGTACCTATGGGATCCTGTACAATGTTTTCCCCTAAGTAACAATAACAACATGAGGTCGAGACTCATACACAACATGTCACTTCCACAAGTATGGCTGGCCTAATAATACATCATAAACATCAATAGGAGAAATGTCATAGAATACCTCATTCATGAAGGGCTTGATGCTGTAGGGAAGCCGACACTGCTGACTAACGTGAAGACATCGTCCTTAGTGAAGCTACCTGATGGTGTATAGTTGTGGGTGTGCTTTGGTCCGCAAGCCCAACTGATTTGTGACCTCTCCTAAAATGAGGTTATTTTAGCTCCCACTGTCGACAATTTACTGTAGCGGGGAGCCCTTTACCCACATTTGGGAGTGGAAGAGACACTCCTCCTCCTCCTCTGGATCTCCCGGTTCCTCCTTCTTGATCTTCGTGGTGGAAACGGTGGCATTGGGCTCTACATCGATAATCTGCTTCCTTTTGTAATTTACCTTGTTGGGTTCTGATTCATAGTCAGAGAATGCATCTGATTTAGAAGCCTTCATCTTGGCCACCAATGACTGCTTGGCCTGACACTCACTTGTGTTGTGAGTGGAGCTCTTATGAAACTCACACCACTTTCCCGTGTCCTTCTTCGGCTTTGCAGTGTTCTTCTTTTCTTTCAGCTTTAGTAGGTTTTCTTGGGCCACCATGTCTTTCCTTTTTCCTTTGTTCTGTGGTTTAGGGGCACCTTTCCCTTGCTTTTGATTCGTAGATCCAAAGTCTCGTTTCTTCTGTTTGAATTTCTACTCAATCTTGGCAGCATACCGGTATGCCGTACCAAGTGAGGAGATGTCGAGGAACTCCATTTCCTCCTGAATGTATCTGTGCAGACAACTGCGGTACTTCAACACCAAATGTTTCTCCAAATATTTGATACTCAACTTTATGCACAGGGTATGGAACATATTCGTCAACTCATGAAAATCTTGATCCCTTTGCTACCACAGCGTAGTCCATTGTATGTAATTGTCCTTATTTCTCCCCACGGGATAATATTATTCCTTAATGGTATCTCGGAAATAATTCCATGTGGGAACTACCGAGAATGGAGAGGGTTCCCCCTCGTCATTTTTCGCACAGTAGGTTTCCCACTAGTCCTTGACATGGGGGGTGGCTTTGAGGAGTGCAAAAATAATCTTCTCCCGGTCGAAAAAGACAGGAACCGAGAAATATCCTTCTAATAGATTCAACCATCTATCTACGCCATATTCATCTATTTTTCCCTCAAATATGGGAATGTCAAAGTTTACTTGTACCTTAAAAGGATTTTCACAGCTACTGGATGTCGATGTGCCATCGGTGGGAAGTCGTTGAAAGACCTGGGCAAAGTTGTCCATCATCGCGTTCCTTTGTTTTTCGAGGGCATCCTCGCGCAATATTTTGATAGTATGTCCTACTCCCTTGTCTTTATTTTCATCCCCCATGGGCAGCCATCTAGGTTTGTGAGGTTAATCTTGCAAAGGTTCAACCAAATTGAGCCCTAACTCCTTATACCCCGACCTCGTTGGGGACATGGAAACAAGGATCGAGAAAGAGAAAACTGCTCTGATACCACTGATTCGAAATTATGCAGGAACGCAACATAATACACATATAACAATAAATACAAATATGCAGCAGAAATAACGCTTCATTTCATTAATATCAAAAAAATGAAATTTGTTTACAGACATAACGAAAATAAACTAGCAAGGGTGCTGGTAGCTTATCTCTTAGAAGCAATGGGGTGGCTATAGGCCTCTGAATTGTGTTACAATGAGGCTCAAGGGCCTATTTATTATTGAGAAACAATGGAAAACCCTAACATCCATAAATCTAACCCTAGTAGATGAAGCGCCAAAACTATGGGCCCCATTTAGGTAAATTGGTACATCAACTTTCCTAGGACGTAACTTTGGCATACTATCTCCATTTGACGTGCACAATACCTCATTAGAAATATCCATACGAGGAATACAACTTTTGATGCGAGAAATATCATAAAACCCTCCATGTTTCTCCTGATTTTCCCAAAAAACATCGTTTAGGGCCTCAAAATGATTTTTTAGGTTCAGGACCCAAAAAATGTTAAAAATAATAAATTGTGCTATAATTAAGGAAACTGAAAAAATAAAAGGAAAAATGGTGGGGCCCTTAGTGGAATATGAGGGTGGCCACCAATATCCACCTAGATCAATCGTTTATGAACATTGTAAGATCAACAATATTAACACCTCGGCTCGTCGACGCTTCCACGGTAAGAGTTGTGAAGTAATGAACCAACATATGGACCAACCATCATATGTCAAATATTTTTCTTTCGGTTATCCGTCAGTTGCTAGGATGGAGGTCTTGATACTAAACGTGTTCAAAATTTGATCAAAAAACTTTACCTTACTAACACACAAGAATTGATGTTTCATACACCGTGGCTTCCATTTTAAGAACCATCAACCCTTTTTATAAACATAATTGAAAGAAATAGAAAACTATTTCAATTCATATAACACAATAAAGATGAATATTAGTGTTTTCCATCAGATATGTGGCCTTTGGATCTCAATCTATAAATAATGCATCAATCAACCAGAAATAAAATAACCTTCATCAATACATTGATGAAACTCCAATCGGCCCATGAAACAATTCAAATCTATATAGCTAACATATCTACAAACAACATAGCCACACAAAAATCTCACAAAAATAAATGACCCTCACACACCTATAGTAATATATGTACAGAAACAATTACGCTCAAGACTCCCTCACATCCTCTTGGCCCTCCCTTGAGAGAGTTAAGAAATTACCCACTTTGATACCATGCTAGAAAAGTTGAGAGAAAAATTACACACAACACAAGACCACACTATGATATCTTTATTGATCACAATAGTTACACATATATAGGACATCAATCTCTGACTTCCACACTTCGAGATCATGACTACAACCCATAAATAGGAAACAACAAGTTCTATATTGGCGTTGGGGAACTCTCAATGAAAACTCATAACAACACATGAAATAATTACTTTCAATAACTTTTGCGTACATAATACCATTAAAATATAGATAATTCCCTTAAGCATACGTCACCATGTCACTAAAATATAATGGAAAAAAAGCTGAGCTTGTAGATGTTTGCTGAAGTTAGAATAGTGTAAGAACTATTTGTAACAATAATAATCTAAAAAATTCAAATATAACGATAAATTCATCTAAATTCCTATATTTTTCATACAATTATCTCTTTCATTTCTCCATGTGGAGTGACCGTTGATTACGCCGAGAGGCGCATTCTACAACCTAGTATGACATCGATGTGTAAGTATGTCGGAAGCCAAAATAAAAATACTAAAGAAAATTTAAAAAATAAAATCCAAATAATGTTGGCTAAACAATGACTGACATAACCATATAATAAACAACAAAAGTTCATTAAAAATAAATTTTGACAATATAAATTTAAAATAGGAAGAAGTTTGGGAACACTAAAAAAGTAGATATGGTTAATAAATAAAAATATAAATAAACCAGAGATATGGTAAATAAATAAAACCTCTTTTTATACTTACTTGAGAAGTATGGTAAATAAATAAATATATAAATTAACTAGGGGTATAGTAAATGAATAAAACCTCTTTTTATATTTACTCCATAAACCTCTTTATATTTACAACAACTCAAAAAAGAGGTTTTATTTAGGTGAAGCCTATGGGCCAAATAAAATGGGAGAAATTATTATTAACACAATGGGACAAATACAATGGACCAAATACCATATTTGTAAAAGAGGTATGGTAAATAAATAAATATAAAAGAGGTATAAAGAGGTAACGTAAATAAAAATAAAAAATATCTTATAGGATTTGAAATCAACATCTAATTATATACCAACCATATGGTCGAATACCATCCACCAAATTATTATTAATACCATGCAAAAAAAAATTATTAACCCTGACATTAATATTAATATTATTATTATTATTAAATCTAATACCCATGTTAATATATTATAATATCAATATTATTAAAATTTAATAACTTTGGATTAATACAATATTAAATTTGTTATATATATATATATATATATATATATATATATATATATATTGTAGATATATATGGGAGGGAATAACAAAGACATATGATAGAGGTGGAGAAATAGGGGGAGTGACAATGGAGAGATAGAGATAAACTGAAGGAGACGGGAGAGGACAAATTCATAGAGAGAGAGAGGAAGAGGAGTGAGAGAGGTACAAAAGGGTAAGAGAGGGAGAGGGAGACATGAATATGGATGTGGGGGATAGAGAATGAGAGAGGGAGGAATAAAGAGAGAGGATTGTAGGGTTAGAGAGAGGGATAGAGACAAAGGAGGGGGGTGGTAGAGAGAGGTAGGAGAGAAAGGGAGACAGAGGAAGGAGGAGGAGAGGAGGAGGGAGGGATAGAGAGATGGAGTTGAAGAGGGAGGGAAGAAGAAATACATAGAGAGTGAGAAGTGGTGAGAGAGGGAGTGATAAGGGAGAGATGGAGAGAGAGTGTGTATGTTTAGGGGTGAGATAAAAAGACATAGAAGGAGTGATGGAGATAAGGGGGGAAAGAAGGACATAGAAGGAGAAATGGAGGAATATAGTAACATAGTTAGAGAGAAAGAGATAGAGTGATGGGCGAAGAGAGAGGACTGGAGGGAAGAGAGAGAGAGAGAGAGAGAGAGATAGTGGGGTGTCCAATAGAGGGAGGGAGAGGAAGGGAGAGAGAGGAAGATAGTAATGGGGGTAGAGAGAGGATTGTTGGGGAGAGAGAGAGAGAGAGAGAGTGAAGGGGTAAGAGAGAGGGAGGTAGGAGAGGAAGGAAAAGAGAGGGAACTTGAAAGAGAGGAGGAGAGAGAGAGGGATAGATATATGGAGTTGGAGGGGGAGAGAGGCAGGGATAAAGAGATGGAGTTGGATGGGGAGAGAGGGAGGGAAGAAGAAATACATAAAGAGTGAGTAGTGTAGAGAGAGAGGGAGTGACAAGGGAAAGATGGAGAGAGAGTGTGTATGTTTGGGGGTGAGATAAAGAGACAAACAAGGAGAGATAGAGAGAAGGAGGGGCGAAGGAGAAAGAGAGGCATATAATTAAAAAATTGGAAGATAAAGATAGAGATAGAAAGAGGTGGGAGAGAAAAGAAGAGAGAGAATGAAGAGAGGAAGGGAAAGAAATACGGAAATGTAGGTGGGAGAGAAAGGGATGTAATAATAAAGACATAGAGAGTGAAAGGTGGAGAGAGAGAGGGGGGGAGGGAGAGAGGATAGCAAGAGGGAAGAGAGATAGAAGTGGAGGAGAGAGAGGGAGGGGGAATAGATAGAGAGGGGGCGAGAGGAGGAGGGAGTGATAGATAGATAGATTGGAGAAAGGTAGTGCATGTTTTGGGTTGATATAGAGTGATAGAAGGAGATATAGATATAGATGGAAGGTGAAGAGAAACAAGAGATAGATGGAGAGAAGGAGGGTGGGAAAAAGAGATTTATAGATATTGAGTGAGAGCGTGTGTGTTTGACGGGGTGAGATAAAGACATAAAGAGAATATATGGAGGGTGATATAGATATAGATGGAGGGGGGACAGAGGTAAGAAGATTTCTTGAACTAGATGCATTTTGATTTCAGTGTAAATGGTTATTTCTAATCCTATTCGATTTCTTGCACTAGGTGCATTGATTTTAGTGTAGATGTTGATTCCTAATGATATTTGATTACTTGCACTAGATGCATTTATTTCAATGTAGATTATTTCTAATCCTATTTGATTACTTGCACTAAACGCATTGATTTCAGTGTAGATAGTGATTTCTGATCCTATTTGATTGCTTGCAATAGATGCATTAATTTCAATATAGACGTTGATTTATAATTATATTTGATTGCTTGCACTAGATGCATTGATTTCAATGTAGATGATTTCTAATCCTATTTGATTTTTTGCACTAAATGCATTGATTTTAGTGCAGATGGTGCGTTCTTATTTGATTGCTTTCATTAAATGCATTGATTTCAGTGTATATGTTGATTTTAGTGTATTAGTGTGCATTGATTTCAGAGTAAGCATAAAAAATTATTGATAACGTACATTGACTTTTGTTTTATAATAATTAAACCTATTAATATTGGAGAGCAAGAGAGACAATGTATGATGTTTACTACAACAACTTGAGGTAAATATTTAATCAGTTTACAATTCCAACCATCCTTTTCGTATTATCAATATGAAAAGATGACACAACTAACAAGGGTGACAATAAAAATAGTAGAAAAAAGAGTGAGATTGATTACAATGAAGACTATTTGTAATTGACTAGATTTTTATTATTCACATTTTTTATCATTCAATATTATTACATTGTCACTTTTCATTTAAAATTTGTTTTTCATCAAGTAACTAAGTGAATTTAAAATTAAAATGACTCAATACATCTCAAACATATATAGCATATTTAAATGGATGGTTATATTAATATTAGATGTATTTACATATTATTGATAAAATTAATCATAAGTTGTTCATATTATCCATAGATTTTGCTTGTCGACAGACAACTGAAATCACCCTAGATCCATTTAACTCGGATCTATCAAGCACAAAAAGACATCAAATCTATCGAGATCCAAACCTTTCTTCATGTTTTACACTCAAAAAAGAGCACTGCACCTCGATAGATTTGATCCATCTCGACACTAGTTGAAATTTGACAATACATTAGTTGCATTTTATTTATTTATTTGATTGATAATCAAATACGCCAACAAAATGTGGAGCCAAGTTTGTTAATGCAACAGCAGTAATGATGATCACGCACCATCACGTGCTCAGTATATGCGATAAAACTGAGATCGGAAAACAAGTGTCGCACCTTATAGTCAACCTGGTTGTCTAGCAATGTGCTGCCAATGCTTCGTGCTCATCACCCATGGCCTCACCTCTTAAACTAGGAAGATACTCCAATTAAACTTAGAATACATTTTGGAACGAACAAGCCATTTCATCGGTCCGTGAACGTGCTCGTGGATATCCTCGCTGCCATATACCAATCACTGCTCCCAAGCAACACCACTGATGAAGAATCCAATGATTGTTTCGACTCTGCGCTAGTTGAGAGGGAAACATATTATATAAATGACACCTATGGGATGATATCATTTGTGCCACTTGACATAAGAAACGCTTAATGGGAGAATGCCATTTACGCCAAGAAATATAAAAATTATGGTACACTGGGATAATTCGCTGGTGTGGAAAGGTGTTTATAATGAATGTGGCATAAAAGTTGAGGTGATTTCGTAGTCACATAATTTGGGACCCACACAATACCTTGTGCAAAAGTGTGTACAATGAATGTTGCACAATAGTTGATGTGATTTCATTCCGTAGCCAAAAAATTTGCGACCCCACACAATACCTTGTGGAAAAGTGTATACAATGAATGTTGCACGAGACTTGGAGGTGATTTCGTTGTCAAAAAATTTGGGACCCCCACAGAATAAATTATAAGTTGGGAAAAGGTGACGAGGTTTTATAAAGCGAGACTTGGAGGTGATTTCAATGTCACAAAATTTGGGACCCCACACAATACGTTAAAAGTTGGGAAAAGGTGACGAGGTTTTATAAAATGAAATTAAAAAGATATCGTTAACATGCTTGCCATATTAAAAAGTATTTTCGGTTTTATTTGATATCGGAAAATATTTTTAAACTTTTTCGTTAACGTTAACCCTTTTAGATAATATTTATTAATTTTTTTTTTTATTATTACACTGATTTTTTATGTATTTGTTTACTCTTGGTGGGATTTTAAATATTTCATATTATTTTTACTTTCCTATAAAGTATAAAATTTTCATAAGGTGGTAAATTATAAAAATGATTAACGAATAAGTAAATTAGCAATTGCACCACATGTTGCAAAGGAAACACTGTAAGGTTGTGGTATAGGAAAGAATAACATATAAGAAAGAAGAGGTAGTAGGAACTTTCTCGGTTTCAACTAATCCTCTAGAATAAGGGGTGGAGAATTATGTTTACTGAACCTCAAATCAAAATGTCCATATTGGATAATTGATGTGGAACAACTTCTTTGTTATTAATTGCATGTAAGATGTCCTTTTTCATAATGGATAAGGCGTTTTAGCCAAATTACTCAAGACATCTATATGACAAAATCTGCATGTTTATTTTTTTTTTGCATGAAGGATGCACTTGGTTTTTATGACCAAGTTGGACAGACTTCACCCTTCCACGAAATTATTTTCTTCCATCACATTCGCAATGTTGAATTCCTCTCATACTACTCCTAGAACTCTGACCCTGCTCTAAGCTAGAATTATTTAATGGAATAAGAACTTATCACTATGACATGTTGTACTTCATAATAGACTACTAAGAAGCTTAAGTATGGTAAATCCACCTTCACCTGTCATTTGAGCATAGAGCATAGAGGTATCTTAATCGTACATTTGATGGATAACAAACATTTGAGCCCTTTTTAACCTTTTGGGATGATTAATTAATCTTAGTTCAAATAATTTATATTAATAAATTATTTACAATCATATTTCCATAATTCCTCTTTGAAAGACCAATATTCCACTTCTTTGGAACTTTTCACCTTAGTTAGAATAACAAACATCATGAAGACCCAAAAGTAAAAAAAAACATTCACCTCATAATCAAGGAATCTAGCTATTTCTTTAAGGATCATAATTCAAGACTTTAGTGCCTTTTAAAGATCATTTTAAATGTAATAAATCCCTTCCCTAATGAGAGTACATTTTGGTTTTGAAATGAAATTATTTTCCCGATCTTTTAAATAATAGATTCCTCCCCAAGTGACCCTTTAGAGATACCTTTTTTTTCAATTGATTGCAATAGGTAAGTGTCTTTTGTCTAGTATTTTCTAAGTCATTTAATTTAAGGGCAGAGATAAAGAGACTACTAGACAAAAAATAACAGAGTGAATAGATGTCAAATGAAAATAACATTGAGGAATCTCTTCTGATTTTCTCATGTGGGCCTTCTTCAATTGATGAGGTATTAGGAACTTTCTCCTCTAGAATAATCGGTGGAGAATTATGTTGAGTGAAATACTACTCATGTAACTTTGACTCATCCTTACAATTGGAATGTTTCTCTTCCCATAACTCTATCTAGGGTTATAATTCTAACTTTCTCATGTCTATGAATAAATTGTCTCTACATCACTATTGTATGTCTATTGTATGTGTCTTTTTAAGTGCTTTTTGAATCAGTGAGATAATGTAGCTCATCTGGATTCCAAAATCCTTGAGCAACCCATTTTCTGAAGTGTACTCTTATGTTTTTAATTTAGCTATTTGGTCCTCCATAACCTTGTAAACTTCGTTTCCTTCTCAAGAATCATACATTCTTGATAAGTATCCATTGTCCTTCTTTTCTTCTTCCATATACTTCAGATCTAAATGAACAAAACATGAGATAAAATTCGTGACATTTTCCAAATTCCAAGTTTGTATTCTTGACTTTGATACAAACAATCGTGACATTTTCCAAATTCCAAGTTTGTATCCTTAACTTTGATACAAACAATTGTTACCGACCCCTTTAAAGGTAAATTTAGTGTTATTTAAGAAAAATGAGAACTATGAACATTCATCATTTTTGCTCAAGATAAATCATGTCCTCTAAAATAATTTGGAAATTTAAAAAAGATCACATATTTTTAAAAAATTCATTATTAATTTAAATTTTTATATATTAAGAAATAATACTCATGAATTATAAAAAAAATTGTAACATAAATAATATATAACAAAAAAAAACCATATATTTTTAGAATAATAAATTAGTTGAAACAAAAATAATACAGAACAAGAAAAACTACATGTATATTTGAATGTATAAAAATTTAGATACATTTTATTAAGTAGAATTTTAAAAGAATAATGGTTATAAACATTCAAAAATAATTTTATTAAATAATTAGTTTAGATCTAGAGTTAAGATTGATTTATGCCATCTTAGTTCCCCCTATAAAGAAACTACATTCCACATGAATACCATGGGTCAATACCATGGGCTGTATTTATAGTTTATCATTATTTTATTTTATTATTTTATTATTTCTTATTGTATTTTGACCTAGTTAAAATGTTACAACCTTTCTATCATACTTTGTTGGAGAGCATAGTAGCACAAAAATGTAAAATTTAAATATAAATAGTTATTTTCCTTTTTTTAATATTTTTTTATCCATGTAATATAAATTAATGGGTTTGTGTGGAGTTTAATTTTATGATATAAATTTTATTATAAATAAAAAATTTATGCTTATATACCCAAAAATTTAATGTTTATGTATTTTACAAAAAAATTTATTCATTAAACTAATTTATGTTAAATCTAGTTTTGTTAAGTTGTTAATTTTAATTTTATTAAAAAAATTGAGGTTAAAATCTAACAAGTTTATAATAACAAGATTTTAACTTAAAAGTTACCAAAACCTAAATTCAATCTAGCTTATTAAAAAGAAAAAAACTAACATTATAAAAAACATATATAAAAATATTTACTTGATCTAATGGCCTAAAACATTTCAATCATCTAACATTTGAAAAAAAATCATTATTAATTTAATTTTTAAAATATTAAGAAATAGTACTCATGAATTATAAAACAGTAATAACATAAATAATATATAAAAAAAAACCAATGTATTTTTGGAATAATAAAATAGTTGTAACAAAAATAATACAAAACAAGAAAAACACTGTATATTTGGATGTACGAAAATTTAGATACATTTTATGAAGTAAATTTTAAAATAATAATGGTTATAAACATTTAAGAAAATTTAGATACATTTTATAAAGTAAAATTTTAAAATAATAATGGTTATAAACATTTAATTTTATCAGATAATTAGTTTAGATCCAGAGTTAAATGTTAAACATGACATTGCGACCTTTCTATCCTATTTTGTTGGAGAGCATAGTAGCACAAAAATGTAATATTTAAATATATAAATAGTTATTTTCCATTTTTTATATCGTTTTTTATCCATGTAATATAAATTAATTAATTTGTGTGGAGTTTAATTTTATGATATAAATTTTATTATAAATAAAATATTTATGCTTATGTACCCAAAAATTTAATGTTTATGTATTTTACAATTTTTTTTATTCATTAAACTAATTTATGTTAAATCTAGTTTTATTAAGTTATTAATTTAAATTTTATTAAAAAAATGGATGTTAAAATCTAACAAATTTATAATAACAACATTTTAACTTAAAAGTCACCAAAACCTAAATTCAATCTAACTTATTAAAAAAAAAAAAACTAACATTATAAAAAACATATATAAAAATATTTACTTGATGTAATGTCCTAAAACATTTCAATTGTTTAACATTTGATCTAATAGCTCAAACATAGACACAGTGGCAACTAAGGGAATTGTTTTCAAATAATAATAATAACGCCTTACGACATAATAAGTGTTGACATTTTAATATAAAAATATTGTATTAATTTATTTTTATGACATTTCAAATATCTCATTTTATTTCTACTTCTATTATATATTAAACCATTCTTATAACTTGGTAAATTACAAAAATACTAATAAATAAATTAATAAACCATTCTTATAACTTGGGTAAATTACAAAAATGACGAGGTGTTGATTTTCCAATATAAAAATATGCCACTATTCAAAAGCATGGCACTATAAAATTTTCATCTATTTACAAATATAATAAGTAGTCATGCATTCCTTGAGGGAGGGTTTATATATCTAGATATTTATTTATAGAAATAGAAATATGAGTTCGCTTAAGTCTTAACTCTTACTATCTTAGATTTTCAGTTATTTTAAGGAAAAATATCTATTTATTTATCAAGCATGTATTTAGAGTAATATTTAGGTAAGTGATATACTTCATAATTCATTCTAGTTTTCTTTTCGTTTAGAGTATGTGAGATGTTACAATGATCTTAGGGTTACTTGGAAATATAATTCTTACTTGTATTTGTTGGGATTCATTTTATGTATAGGAGTCTATTCCTAATGTTTAGGAGTTGTTGAGATATAAATGTTTTTTGGATTGGTGTGTGGTTGATATATTCTCTCAATAAAGTGATTGTGTGTCCAAGATAGTATTTATATCTTGAGACAACACTTCATGTATATATATATATGTAATATTATTTCATCAATGGATGGATAAAAGAGTGCTTTAGAAAATCTTTTCCAGTATCAGAGCGGGTCACGGTCTCACATCCTCATGAAAGGGCCCAGGTAAATTTTACGAAGAATAAGGAATTTTTTTGTGTTGATACCTGTTGAATACTTTGTCTTGGAACCAAACGTAAAGGAAAATTGGATCATTGAGGTATAAAGTGGTTGAGTGTATCAACGTTGTTGTGTCATGTGTGAGAGAATTGAGGGCCATCGGGAATCAATTCTGAGCATATGCATGTTGCGTTTGTGGAGTGTGAGCATTGTTGTAGAGAATATTGGTAGAGGCTGAGTCTTATGTATTAAATATTTCCATTGCGAATCCACATTCGAGATAGACCTGTATCACAATGTATTTGACCTGTGTGAAGGCTAAGAGTCTTGGACGAGTGGATTTTGGCAAAAAAATTGAGATCAATTGTAGAGAATTTGAGATCGATTACCTCTGAGAGTTGATTGTGGATCAAGATTGACCTACATGGACGGAGTCGACTTGTGTACGACTGATTTGACTTGTGTTTTGAGCCGAATATGGTGTCGGTAAGTGTGATGTCTTCTGCCATAAAATATTGCTTGTGGTATTAAGGAGATATTTTACTAGAACGCTAGGCTTAAACACAAACGGTCTCCACCGGAGATTGACTGGAGGGAATTTACCGAGCATGTCACTCCTAAAAGAGGATGAGATATGGAGGCCACCCGGCCCGTCTGTGCCCGTCTAAGAGCAATAGAAATCACTCTACAAATGACACCGAGGTTATCCAAGAAGGTGTGACTAACTCGCCAATTTAAACTATAAATATACATGTTTCAAAACTTGTAAAATTCTAAACCATTTAACCATTCATACCATAAGCATACAAAGTCAACACAAGAATAAGCTATATCCAAGTTCATAAAATTAGACTTCATACATATGAAAACACTACAAATAAAAGCAATATAACTAAACGTGTACCGTACACCCTGAGACGAGAGCCAAACTGGACCTGCTGCTTTGCGAGCTCCTTCGATGTCGTCTACCTCCACGCCTGAATGTTGTCGTGCTCAAGCCGAATGTAGTGACTCACCGGTTAACCTCCTAGCCTACTCCTTGGGTACTCTCCTTCCCCGCGGACCCCCGAGCTGCAATGGGGTTGTACAAACAAAGGAAAATGATACCTGATAGAGGTGAGCCTGTCTTGGCTCAAGAGTCCCCTCTCTATAACACTCTATCTCACCAAACTCAACAATTTCTCATAACCACTCAATTTTGACATAGTCTCCTCCATCCAACAATAAGGTAAAACCAAAAAGTCCTTTTTCCCTTCCCTTTCCCTTTCTTTTATAAAATGTTTCATAGGTGACACTTGGAACTTCATGCATAAATAATTATTTTTTTACCAACCCAAAATTTGATTATTCACCCACCCATGTGTCATCCTCTCATCAAGACACTCCAAAATAATTTACTTAATTATTCATTTAAAATAGAAATTTTCCTCAACCCAACAAGACTTCCTATTTCTTCTCCTAGTTGTCTCTTGATTCCCCTACTCCTTAATTTGTGTTTATTACTGCAGTTAATTGATAAGCCTCAGATTTGGTCCCCTAAACTACCTCAATTTGCATTTATGATGAATATTCTTATGTTGGCTCTTGCCACATGTAAGTTCTCTAATTTCTCAAATTTTAGTTTATTAATCTTATTATAATTCACCACCCTCTTCTCTTAATGAAGTTTTTAATAAATCTTTATACTTAACTCTATGTCCCTCTTTTCCCTTTTTTGCCTAATTAAGTTACTTATATACATTATCCATTTAATATTTTGTTTTATCATGGAAAGGGTAGAGTTATCATGGTAATTAATTTATCTCTTCCTATTCCTCCCTTACCCTAAGTTTTATTCTTGATTTAATTCTTTTGGTTCTAACCTCATATATCATTTGTTATGAATTTGTTGGATTTCATATATTGATTATATTTATTAGTTCCTTTAATGATGTCAAGGGTGTCGAGTTGGTCATGCCCTTCAAGAACTTTCATTCGAAGTTCCAAGGGTGTCATGCCTGGAATTTATTTTTGATACCAAGGGTGTCAAGTCGGTAATGCCCTTCAAGAATTTCTCTTGAAATTCCAAGGGGGCCACACCACTTTCCCTTCAAGTATCCAGTGGTTACGAGGGGAAATTATATGTGCAACGACGGAGACCCCTATCATCTCATATGTTGTCTGCTATAGTGAGACTAATGGTGCTGGGGATCAAGGAATCCGCCTTGATGCAGGCCCCCCAGAAATCCTCGTGAGCGAACCCAATTTGGGACCTGCCCCCACGGTATCATGATCTTCAAGGCGAAGGTGTTTCGACCTTTCCAGCCTAAGTCATGGAGGGAGTGCTAGTAGGTGAGATCAGGGACACTATCCCACCCCTCCCATGAAGTTCCATCTAATTGTACAACCCCATCACCCATGTGTGAGTCATTCTGCCAAGCAACTAACATGTTCCTGCAACCACTGACATATAATCAGAGTGTGTATATATATATATATATATATATATATATATATATATCAAGTTCCAAACTGAACTTATAATTTCAAAGACAAAATATTAATTTCTATCAAACCATATGTTGTCAGCTCATCACATGCGAGTGCCTCTGGTGGTTTCCTGTCATACTCAATAATCATCAGTAACAAAGTTTCTCATTGTTAGTCATTATCATAAAATCATCAATGATGACATAGCTATCCACATCATTTTTCATCATAAGGAACCGCATGCATTGTAAGTAGACACATTTCATCTCTCAGCATCTCTAAACGTCAATAGAAAACACATCCATATCAAAGCCACCATCATCCCACACTTCTGCTCAGAAATAAACACATCCACTAATAGTAGAGTGAAGTGTCAGTATCCTCCACCTGAGGTCCTCAAATAATAATGTGTGAGCCTTAAGGCTAAATCATTGTTAATGTCATATCAATGTTAGAAATCTAGAGTGGGGCACTACATACACCCCCCCTTAAATTAAACTTCGTCCTGAAGTTTCAAACCATGGAAGTGATGACATATCCATCAAAGGCATCATCATCGTAACATCAAGAGAAAACATATCTATCCATAAAATCTATCATCATGATATGACTAGAGAACATGCATATCTATTAATGCTACAATCATCATAGTATCAATAAAGACATACATAACCATCAAATCCACTAATAATAGAGTCATGTGTTCGGATCCTCAACCTAAGGTCCTCAACGAATAAAGTATGAAGGATCAATGTCCATCAACCAAAGCGGGGCACTACATACACCCCCTCTTAATAATGGACTTCGCCCCGAAGTCCTTAGAGTAGGAAAGGAAAGGAAGACAAGGATGCATATCATTGTCACCTCTATTAAACTCTTGATATCCTCATTGTGCCAAGTATCCTCAATTTTTAAATCGAGAAATTTCTCCCTAGTGTTTGTCCATTAGGGAATATTGAAATATTTAAAGTGCAAACTTAAAACATCTTCCATCCTATTTATGGCTCCCTTTATGTAAGTAATATCAACATCATATTCACTTGTTAACTCTGATTACCTCCCTTATCTAGTGTATGAATGGTCTTATGTGAATATGGGTTGCATGCTTTGACAAACAAGCCCCACTATTATATTTTATCATTCTTGATGCCAATACTTTTAGGGCACACAACGTCATTCGAAATGTATAATATGTGTATGGATATGCCTAATACATTACATCAATCTTCATTTTGTAATAGATGTGGACTACTTGGGAACACATTAGTTCCTATAAAACCATCCCCAAGTAAGTTAACAAAATATCTGCACTTATAAATGTTTATTTATCATATATTAACACAATTGATTTCATATGAAATTAAAATCATCATAGTTATATATGTTTAACATCTATTACCATAAAATATCTCACAAGAGGATGTACAACTTGTGAGTGACCATTAACTCAAAACAGCATGTGCAATGAACCTATGTTAAGGTGCATCAATTTTTCTTGGGAATTAATCTCAAATACCTCACTTATACTGCTTAGGTTTAATTAATAAAATGGTTCTTAGGCTAGGACTCACCACATAGTAGATATCCTTTAACATGAGATCATTAATATCATTATATGATTTAGCTCTTAAAAATAAATAAATAAATAAATAAATCCATACAAGTATATGATATATGATAGGCTCCAAAAGTTTGCACTCAATATCAACCTACCCAAAATAGTAATAATCCTTTTGAATTTCTTAGATGTCACATAATTGAACCTAAGAGCATTGTAATTTTCAATTTCAATATGTCTAATCATCATTGTCTCAACAATCACCTAAGCTAACTCCATTTATCACATGCATTGCACGTCTCTACTCTGCATATGTTGAAGAATAAGCAATTGCATGTTCTCTCTTCTTCTCCAATAGAGGAATCAATCATGAAAATTTAAATCAATATGTTGATTCCCTGATGTAAATGTACCGGGCCATATATATATATAATATCTTTTAAAGTAAATAACCTCTGATCCATTTTTGGTTCCTCCAACATGTCCCTAGGTGTTCCAAATCATTTGTGATGGCTAAGCGTTCCAAAAACCACTATGTCATGGGCCATATTCTTTTATAGTAAATTGTATGATCATATGAGATAGATCAAGTGGGTGAAGAACCATGCACAACACAACGAACTTGTGGTCTTCTTTGGAAAATTCTTTAGTAAAGCTATACAACTACTAACAACCTAAAATAATAACAGTAGTAGACTATCATCTGGAATTTCTCAAGATGAAAGGACAAAACACGCTTGTTATTGTTCTCATCATTACTTTGTCTCAGATATGAAATGAAACTCTAACTCTCAAGATACCAAGTGTAGGAACCAACCCTCAAGAGTTCTTGTTTAATTTCAGGTGGGTGATTCATCTTAGAAGGAGTCACCTCCAAGAAATCTTTAGGTTGACATGTTTTCCATCCATATTATTAGGCCATCATACTCTATTTTCATGGGCTCTAGACTCAATAATTGTTTCAATATTATCTATTGCTATCAATCTATAGGGATTGGATTCCTGTGAGAATGACTATCTCGTTGCATTGACTCTTATCAATTATATAAAGGATCTTGATTCGCTTTCAAAGCGAGAAATGTTTTCTTGCCATAATTTAGGAAACCAACATCCTTACCAATGTAAACATCAATTTACCCTCTAGTACTCATATCTCATAAGGAATTATTTACTTTAATATTATTATTAAATAACATAACTTATTTGTTAAGTATCACAATATGTATTTACTAACTTTTAAGGGTACATTTAATATGCATATACACTCCATCCTAATTTCCCGATATGCATTAGCCATGATGCAAATATATTAAATTGGTGTATGCTATGTGTTTCAATAGATCATTGTGTCTAACCCTCGATTTATGGATAGCATAATATTAGACTATGCACCTAAATTTAAGTGAACCTATAATTACCTTGAAATCCCTTTTTATCTTTCATTTTCTTTAAAAATTAACAATATTTAATCTATAACAAGTGTTTCTCCTTGTCACTTAATTTACAAATTAAGATATGGAAAAATTTTGGCATAAAAATTATAACCTATATTTACCAATGTTAAATTAATAATGGTGAATAGGAAAATATAATCTTATAGTTTTGGTGAATGGTGAATTGGATAGATTTGCATAAATTTTGAAGTCTACATAAATGTTAGTTGGTAAAAAAAAAACACTAGTTAGTGTAAACCCTTTCAGTTTTACTCCTACCTCAGTATTGGGCAAAACATAAATAATAGAGGGAAGTAACTCCTCGAATTCTCTTTTTTTTTCTTTTTTTTAAATCACCATACAAACATTTTAACAATCATGCATGAATAATGCAACCATATCCCTAAATTATAGCATTTATTTACCATATTAGTTGCTTTAGAACCCAACATCCTAAAAATGAGCAAGGTTGTACTGCAACCATACATAAATTTGAACATGTAATCACACTCACTCACTCATCAAGAAATAAGGGGAAATCAAATATTAAATCTTGATTTACTTTCTAAAAGCAAAATATATCCTCTTTTTTTTTATTTTTTATTTTTTATTTTTTTTATATTCATATATTTAATATTATCACACAAATTAAATATAACAATATATATCCACTTCAATCCAAAATTGAAATTCATCACCAGTTAAAATTCAGTTGTGCTTGGCATGAAACTTAATTTCATAAGCATGTTAAATATGAACCATCAAAGCAACAATAGAGAACGCAAAAGGTTAAGATTTTCCAGCCAAGAGTAAAAATGATACATTTAGATTTGATACACCAATTTCTCTCTCATTGTCTTTTGAGAATACTTAATTCAATATTCACTATTAATCCTTTGTCAGTAAATCTTTGCTAACTTTGATTATTTTTGAAAGGGTGCGTATATTTTATTTTATTTTTTTTATTTTTATTTTTTTTTTAACTTCATTTCCACACTACAGAATAATAATTTTTTTTTTTATACCTATCAATAATGACATATATTTGTTCATTAAATTACATATTTCTCATTGGAATTAAAACTAGCTCAATATGATATCCCAATAAATAAATCAATATAGAATTTAAAGAAAAAGAAATTCTGGATTAACATTTTGTCAAATCGCAAAAATAAGACAATTACATGGAGATAAAAACAGACATTTTGTAAATCCTAGTCATTTCTCTTTTGATGCTACTTTGAAACAATTATATGGAAATGAAAAACAAGCCGTTTGTAGATCCTTCAGATGACATGGCAGAATTTTGTTTAGGAAGCATAAACGTGAATTTTGTTTAGGAAGCATAAACGTCAAGAAGCATAACAGATGGATTTACTTCGTCAAACAGAAATTATTTAAGCCCGACCTTTCTTGTACCTGGATATACTAACCCAAAATTTTACTTTATTGAACGTGTTTTATGCTTTTTAACAGTTGCATCAATTAAAATCTACAGAAATTTTGATTGGTAACCAAATTTGTTAAACAACAAATTAAAATATTTCACTTTATTAACCTTTTCCGGAAATTGCCGCAACAGTTGCATCCATTAAAATCTACAGAAATTTTGATTGGTAACCAAATTTGTTAAACACCAAATTAAAATAAAATTTTCTACATCATATTTCACAAAACATAGTTGAAATATTACTTCATACTTCACAAAACATAAACTTTTCTAGATCTTTTTCTTTTTTCTTTTTTTTTGAGAAAAGAGAAGTTCGAAATTTTACTTCATTGAATGCGTTTTACGTTTTAAGAGTTGGATTGATAAAAATAGTCAGACATTGAAGCCCTAAAAATGGATGTTAGCGTGGAAATATAAGGGCTTTAAGGGTTTATAATTGTATCAGTGGCGTTTGTGAAGTAGATAATAATAAAGATATATGGAGTGATCATAGCCGCTTCAAATCCAGACAACGGAATGCCATTTTCCAGCTTGATTTAGGGTGGTATGGACCGAAAGAGATGCCAGAGCAACAGTTACTGTCAGTGTTAAAACAGTTCTGCGCCATGGTTTTAATGTGAATAAAAATTGCTCGGCGTTATTGCTAAGATCGCTGAAGAGATTTGACCATTATTTGATTTGTGAAAGTGGTTTTCATATCAGAATTGGCAAGTACGTGGGTCCTCTCATTACGCTGGACGGATCCAAAAGTGTCACCGCCAAATGGACAAGATTTATTAATATAATAAATGGTTGATAGAATGAGTTCGATTCACTGTGTGATCACAAAAATATAACTAAAAATTAGAACAGTTGAACATGACCGAAACGGAAGAATCTCGCTGTGTTGAATGCATCCCGTCCAATTTAATTCGTTTCTTCAAGTTGGCTTTGCGTCCTACCAATATTCTCTCCGTGTTTTTTTCTTTGGATCCAAGTCATTAAGTGGCAGCTAAATTAATACACCGTTTAACGTTTTTCATTTGCCCTACTCTGTGTAAGTTCTGGGCGTTGGTTATGGGTGGCAAGGATTCTGCCTTCTCCCATCAATGCACGCGTTTATTGAGTTTCTTGAGCCTTTTAAGGTACCGGCTGGAGTTTATATCCGTGTTTTACATGGCAGGAGATCTTGAGTCTTTAATGAAGAGAAGATCCGTTGGGAATCCAAGGTTTTAACTCTTATTTTTTTTTTTTTTTTAACAGAGTCCTTGTCGGTTTGTTGGTGGATCCTCCGCTGACACTTGAATTAGGGAATGATGGATCCGGAGTTGATGAGACTGGCACAAGATCATATGAGCAAGCTTTCCCCCGATGATCTCATCAAGATGCAACGACAGATGATGGCTAATCCAGACTTAATGTGTATGGCAATCAGAGAATATGAAGAATTGGAAGCCTGAGGATATAAGGTTTGCAGCAGAGCAGATGAAAATGTACGCAAGGAAGAAATGGCTGAAATAAGTGAGCGCATATCAAGGGCTTCACCAGAAGACATTGCAGCAGTGAAGGCCCATGCAAATCTTCAGTCTGGATATCAATTGCAAGTAGCTCATAACCTAAACGATCAGGGAAATCAGTTTCATGTTCGAAGGGAATACAGTGAAGCAGCAGAGAAATATTCGCAGCAAGGAACAATCTTCCAGGAATACCCTTCTTCGAAGCTAAGAGTTTGTTATTAGCTTCTTCACTGAATTTAATGTCCTGCTACCTAAAGACTGGGCAGTACGAAGAGTGTGTACAACCAGGTTCAGCGGTTCTGGTATATGAAGCAGTGAATGCTAAAGCATTGTATCGCAGAGGCCAAGCCTAGAAACAAATTGGAAAGCTCAGAATCTTGACTTGTCTTTTAATTCATTTGTGGGCATCATCTCCAATGGTTATAAAAATAAAAATATTTAGCCATTTTTTTATTTTTGCACAACAAATTTTCTCGTTAATCAGGCAATGCACAGTTAAGAAAGTGTGCCTCTTGGACGCGGTTGCTAATTGATGTGTTGAATCTTATTGGCATGCAAAACAGTGCTCATTCATCCAACCTAGAAAATCGTTATTCTTCAATATCTAGCCAATTGTTTGTCGTTTTTCTGATGATCCAATTACAAAGAAATATGTTTAAATACATTCAAAAATTCACCCAAAAAAAGTTTTGTTTTTTTGTTTTTAAATGCATTAAAATATGGGGACAAAAACCACTGTCAATAAATATCCGGAGAAGCATTTCCAAGACCTGGATTTGCACATCTTTGACTTATATTTCCTATGAGTGAAGTATTCCATAAAATCTGGATATAGTTTTTTTTTATAATGTTCAAATACACCTCAAAATTGTAACGCCAATTCAATAGGAAAAGCATATCTGTTAGTTATCGACAACAACAAGCTAATTTATAACTCCATACTATATGCACTTTCGTATTTTGTATGATTACTTTTATAATTCTTATGCTTGAATTGAGTGGCATTTGATTTATTTCATTCTATTTTAAAAATAAATTTATCATGTGAAAATTCTGGTTAATTTAAAAATAAAAACTATGTGCCAATCAATGAGCCCACCAACAGAAATTTATATAAAAAGATTTAAAAATATGGATTTACCAGACTTCAAGATAGGTGCAAGTACGTACACCAGTATAGTACAGAAAGTATCTTTCTTTTCAATCTATTTTCCTATTTCTTTAGACGTCCTGTAGGAGCTATTCAATACATACAGGGAAACCTCACGAGTCTTACTCTATAAATAATTCATGTAAAGCTGTTCAAAGTTACAATATATTTACCCATTTGGATTGAGCAGTATGTTAATCCCAACTTTTATTAATTTGTTTTAATTTAATTGAGTTTAGAAGGCTATTATCTCTTATAATTAGTTGTTATTGTTTTTTTTTTTTAACACCTCAATTTCTTTTGGGCATTAGCTTAACGTCTGCAATCTTACTGCTATTCCAGATATAATGTATCATTAACAACCATTGAAATATAAGCGAAATCAGATATTTTCTCATAGTAAAGTGAACTCTTGGATTGATTGCTTTGACAAGATTGGTGAAGATGGATGAGAAGACTAACTATTTAAAATTTTGCACACATAAACTCAAAAAAAAATTATAATACAAGGAAACCTTAATACTTTATGGGCCTATAGGTCCTAGAGGTTGAACCTTTGCTCTGATACCAAGTGTAGAGACTCAAATCTATATTTTACTAGAACGCTAGGCTTAAACACAACGAACTCTGACCAGAGATTGACTGGGAGGGCATTTACCAGATATGTCACCTCCTAAAGAGGATGAGATCGGGAGGCCACCTAGCCCTGTCCAGGCTTTGTCTAAGAGTACAATAGAACACGACAACTGACACCGAGGCTGTCCAAGAAGGGGTGTGACTAACTGCAAATTTAAACCATAGTCATACAAGTTTCTGAAAACTTAGTAAAAGTTTAACTATTCATACCATAAGCACAAAGTCGAAATTACTGAACTTATTATATCCATGTCTATAAAATTAGACTTCCATACACATATGAAACATCATAAAATAAAAGTGATATAAACAAACGGTACCGTACACCCTCAAACGAGAGCCAAACTAGACTCGTCGTCATGCAGCTCCCTAGATGTCCTCTACTAGAGACTCAAATCTATATTTTACTAGAACGCTAGGCTTAAACACAACGAACTCTGACCAGAGATTGACTGGGAGGGCATTTACCAGATATGTCACCTCCTAAAGAGGATGAGATCTGGAGGCTACCTGGCCCTGTCCAGGCTCTGTCTAAGAGTACAATAGAACATGACAAATGACACCGAGGCTGTCCAAGAAGGGGTGTGACTAACTGCCAATTTAAACCATAGTCATACAAGTTTCTGAAAACTTAGTAAAAATTTAACTATTCATACCATAAGCATACAAAGTTGAACACAAGAATCAGTTATATCCAAGTTCATAAAATTAGACTTCATACACATATGAAAACATCATAAATAAAAGCGATATAAATAAACGTGTACCGTACACCCTGAAACGAGAGCCAAACTGGACCTGCTGCTTGGCGAGCTCCTTTGATGTCGTCTACCTCCACGCCTGAATGTGTCGTGCTCAAGCCGAATGCAGTGACTCACCGGTTAACCTCCCAGCCTACTCCTTGGGTACTCTCCTTCCCCGCGGACCCCCGAGCTGCAATGGGGTTGTACAAACAAAGGAAAATGCTAGCTGACAGAGGTGAGCCTCTCTTGGCTCAAGAGTCCCCTCTCTATAACACTCTATCTCACCAAACTCAACTATAGCTCATAACCACTCAATTTTTACATAGTCTCCTCCATCCAACAATAGGGTAAAACCAAAAGTCCTTTTTCCCTTCCCTTTCCCTTTCTTTTGTAGAATGTTTCATAGGTGACACTTGGAACTTCATGCATAAATAATTATTTTTTATTAACCCAAAATTTGATTATTCACCCACCCATGTGTCATCCTTTCATCAAGACTCTCCAAAATAATTTACTTAATTATTCATTTAAAATAGTAATTTTCCTCAACCCAATAAGACTTCCTATTTCTTCTCCTAGTTGTCTCTTGATTCCCCTTTTCTACTCCTTAATTTGTGTTTATTACTGCAGTTAATTGATAAGTCTAAGATTTGGTCCCCTAAACTACCTCAATTTTCATTTATGATGAATATTCTTATGTTGGCTCTTGCCACATGGAAGTTCTCTAATTTCTCAAATTTTAATTTATTAATCTTATTATAATTCACCACCCTCTTCTCTTAATGAAGTTTTTTATAGATCTTTATACTTAACTCTTTGTCCCTCTTTTCCCCTTTTTGCCTAATTAAGTTACTCATATACATTATCCATTTAATATTTTGTTTTAACAAGGAAATGGTAGAGTTATCATGGTACTTAATTTATCTCTTCCTATTCCTCCCTTACCCTAAGTTTTATTCTTGATTTAATTCTTTTGGTTTTGACCTCATATATCATTTGTTATGAATTAGTTGGATTTCATATATTGATTATATTTATTAGTTTCTTTAATGATGTCGAGGGTCGAGTTTAGTCATGCCCTTCAAGAACTTCCATTCGAAGTTCCAAGGGTGCCATGCCTAAGAATTATTTTTGATGCCAAGGGTGCCAAGTCGGTCGTGCCCTTCAAGAATTTCTCTTGAAATTCCAAGGGTGCCACACCACTTGCCCTTCAAGCATCCAGTGGTTATGAGGGGAAATTATATGTGCAACTACAAAGACCCTTATCATCTCGTATGTTGCCTGCTATAGTGAGACTAATGGTGCTGGGGATCAAGGAGTCCGCCTTGATGCGCGCCCCCCAGAAATCCTCATGAGCGAACCCAATTTGGGACCTGCCCCCACGGCATCATGATCTTCAAGGCGAAGGTGTCTCGACCTTTCCATCCTAAGTCATGGCGGGAGTGCTAGTAGGTGAGATCAGGGACACTGTCCCACCCCTCCCATGAAGTTCCATTCAATTGTACAACCCCATCACCCATATGTGAGTCATTCGGCCAAGCAACTAACATGTTCCTGCAACCACTGACATATCATCAGAGTATATATATATCAAGTTCCAAACTGAACTTATAAATTCAAGACAAAATATTTATTCCAATCAAACCAGATGTTGTCAGCTTATCATATGCGAGTGCCTCTGGCGGTTTCCTGTAATACTCAATAATCATCAATCACCAAGTTTCTTAGTGTTAGTCACTTTCATAACAAAATCATCAACATGACATAGTCATCCACATCATTGTTCATCGTGAACCAGAAGTAATGTAAGTAGACACATTCATCACAACTATCATCATCATAACGTCAATAGAAAATACATATCCATCAAAGCCACCATCATCCTAACACCGACTAGGAAATAACACATCCACTAATAGTAGAGTGAAGTGTCAGTATCCTCCACCTGAGGTCCCCAAATAATAATGTGTGAGCCTTAAGGCTAAATCAATGTCGTATCAAGGTCAGAAATCTAGAGTGGGGCACTACATATCATTGTAGAC